>JASAMV010000311.1:0-66731 GCA_030248065.1 Rhynchonema sp. JSB1_4
ATATGCCGGATCTTTTCTTTATTTCGGGGAGGAGGTGTCTCAAGGAAGCGATTTTGGGGTCAAAGGAAAAAATGGTCAGAAAAAAAACAAAATTTCCAAAAAATTTTTCGGGGAAACTGGTTTTGTGTGTTTGTGATTCGGTATCTAAAATTTCGGTAAATTCGGTACCATTTTCGGCCGGGCCGGGCCGGAAATTTGGGGGCTCGGGCCGGGCTGGGCACTCCGGCTCGAAGCTTCTGAAGTGCGGGTCTTCCCCCCCCCTTCCCCCCTCGGGGGTACACTATCTCCCCCTCCGAAAAAAACGGGGGGTCCGCTATCTCCCCCTCCGGATCAGGAACTACACTGTCTTGACCCCCTAAGGGTTAACTCGATAGGTACCTCTTTGTGGTGGGAATCCGACATTGTCCTCCTTGGGGTGGTTCCCCCAAGCCACTACAGTGGGTGCGGGCCTATTTACCTCGCCTGAGTCTTGCGTGAAAAAATAAAAAAGAAAAAGAAAAGAGGTAGAAAAGTCACGGAGCAAAGAAAGCGCGCGAACGGACAGCCAATCAGCTACATAAGCGCTGCCCGCAAGGCACACGCGCGCGAATTCAAAATTAACACATGCAAAGTGAAAGACCACTACCTGCATTGCCTTGAAAGCCTGCATTGATGCAATTTTGTTGTTGTTGTTGCCTCAAAAACAATCAAAACATCGCTCAACACAAACCACATCAACCACAAACCACACACCGCAAACCCAAACTCGCACACAAATTTTACCACTTTTGGGTGACCCAAAAAACCGGTTTTTACAGGGTGGACCGATCTGAACTTTTCACACTTGTTTGACCTCCAGACAGACTGAAAAACAGCGAAAACATCGCTCAACCCAAACCACATTAAACCACGCCAACCTCGCAAACCGGAAGTCGAACACAAATTTTACCACTTTTTGGGTGACCCAAAAACCCGTTTTTACAGGGTGGACCAATCTGAAGTTTTCATCACTTTCAAACCCGCAGACAGGCTCTCCAAACCAATCAAACTATCAACCAAAACAAGTCACACACGGTCAGAAAATAATGCTCGCAAAAACTAGTTGTCCGACTAACCACCAAAAACTAAGTGAAACATCACCGGCCGTTTTCTCGCGATAGAAGAGATATTATTTTTTTGTACATAGATAGCCGCACTCCCCACCACTAGACGAATCGAACGATATACGGCTTGCCCGGCCTGATTCAGGATCCTTTGCGCGGTTGTCATCTGTCCCACTTTATGTCGCCGCCGAACACACAAATTTTCGGGTGGCTGAAAAACACCTTTCTACTGGGTGGATCGAGCTGAAATTTTCAGCGTTTTGTAACGGCTGGACTCCCATTCCAAAACAATCAAAACATCATTAAAAACCAATCACACGTCACCACGCCAGAACCCCCGTTTTTAACACACAAGGTATAGGCAAAAATCACTAAATCCAGCCGGGTGATGTTTCACTTGAGAATTTCGAAAAAAAATTTCCGCGGTCTCTCATCCTATCGAACTGTCCTTCCGATAGACATATTACAAACCCCGCAACGCAAAACCGCGATCGTTCGGTTCCCAACCAAGGTATACGGAGGTTAACGGCCGTTAACCCCGTGATGTTGGTGTGGTTTGCCTTTACACAAAAGTGTGTGACACAATGAAGACGGTACCGATTGCAATGCAAATCCAGTTGACAGCATCCGCGAGCGCGTACGTTCGACCACCAAGCGGCATCATTTCCCACTCGCCTTGTGCGCTGGGAAAGTGATTGACAATTTTGGATCATATGACAGTCTTGGATCGCAGTAATTAAAAATTGCACAACGTTCGGCCCAACGCTATAAGAAGCAGTATAACTGGTATTTACCCCATAACCTAGCTTCTGCGTGTATTTCTTTAGTGACGTGTCATCCAAAGTGATATTTACGCGTGATCCATTGTAAATATATTCTATTCTATTCTATTCGATCTATACTCAACTTTGGGACCGGAATAAAAGCACAGCCGATAAACCCGCCCGCTCGATCTCTATACTTGCTCCGTAGAAATTCCTGCTTTTTAGCATTTAATGCAGGCACCTGTTCGCTTTGCACTGAAACTCGTTCATTTCCCAGTTGTCCCACGCAGTCGTGCCCGCTTTGGTCAGATCCGTGGTGCCAGCCATCGCCAATCGATAGTGCAAAAAACCGTCCCTGTTGGTCGAAGGTTCGGGGCACGTAATGCCTGAAACATCACGCATGTCATTTACTGCTTGGCGTCATTGTGTCACGTGTGTACTTTCTGTCAGTCATTGTACCACTTGGATGCATGCATATGCCACGAGTAAGCATGTGCATCGATAAGTACTAAATGAAAAAAGTCAAAATATTTGCAATCAAGCTTTCACCCAGATTCCAAAGCTAATTAATGTCTCGAGTCGTCTGGACAGGTCTTTCAAAAGCCGGTGCCTAAGCCTAACTCTAATCTTGAACATGAACCTTTTCGACTTGGGTCCTGGGTTCGAATCACAGTCTTCACAGTCACAGTACTCGGACGGTAGCTTTGCAGTAGCAGGTACTAGCCGCATTACGTCAACCAAGGTGGGTTATAAAGTTGAGATTAAGTGCTGACAAAATAAATTAGTGATCAACACTTACCCAATTTGAGTTGGTTTTTTGCCGACACTGCTCCGTCAGCGCAAACCCACGTCATCATGTTGGTTTTGATTCGCACTGTTTTTGGCGGATCACCGGCGCCCGCCGGTATCGGACAACCTGTAAAATTGCAAACGTGTGTGCATTGCATCCATGGACCACAAGGCCAAAGCAAGTCTCATGGTATATACATATGTCAAAAGTTAGTCTGTGATCGGCCTCTGTCACTTTCCATGTCCTATTCCAAAGCTGTGTGGTATAACGTGCGTGTAATTGTTGAAAAATGATCAGTTACAGAAAATTATTCGGGGTAAGGTGAACGAAACAACTCGTCCCGAGCCGTCCCCAACAACGGAGTTTGACATGCGTGTACCTTCAGTGTCGACGTTGACGCACGTGTAGTAGAGTTTGTTGTCGGCGGTTGCGGGCGATGTCCAGGTTCCGTCCTGGCACGTCACTGTGACTGACTGAAAACCATTGAAATATCGCATGACTTTGGTGTTGCATAACAAATCGCAGATCTGAGATGTGTACCATATTTAATGAGCTCCCCTGCCCTCTATGTCTTGGGTTGGCTTCAGGCCTGCATTAAGGCAAAAAAACAAGCAAATGGCCAAACGGTGGGGTGCTTTGAGCTCACGCCCATTGCGCAATACCAGTGACACGCTGCTGTTTCGTCCCGTGACGTCTGACGGCTTGAGTAATTCCAGGCCAATTGTCAAAGACGAAATCACCGGGTGAACACCCCAAATTGCTAAAATGTCTGCTGAACTGATAAGTCAGATAAAAACATCGGGCAACTAAACGTGCACTGGTCAGTTTGCACTCAAATGGAGAACATCAATCGCATGCCTAACACGGACAAGAGTCAGTTTGAACAAGACCACGTTGAGTAAACAAAAAGAGCTGAGCCCAGGATGAAGCAAACGTTGTTCGTGCTTTAACGACTAAGGCCTTTCCTTAGTTTTCGTATCAGGCTTTGGCTTACATTTTGTCATTGTCTTACCATTTTGTATTGGGCTTAGGCTTGGGCTTCTCAATCGCAGTCGCTTGCTACGTTCTGCTCTTGCGGACCCTGTACTTTTTTCCTGCTAAAAGTGGTATTGCTCAAATCGGCTCTGCTCCATTGTCCGTCTGCTTCTAAATGCTGCTGAAACTATATTAGCAGAATTCAGTGAGTGTCGTGCAACCAACCGTGCCACCTCCGGTTACAGCTGTACCACATAGGCCAGCTAGTGGTGTTCCGCTGGCATCGGTTTGGACGAGCACTTGGGTCGCACTCTTGCATGTCACCGTAGCTGTTGTACCTGAAGACTGGGCGCCAGAATGTCGAAATATATTTCCCGATGGTTCCAGAGAGTTCGAACTAGAAGGTTCCAAAAAAGGTGGGTATACTGTAGACAAATGCGGGCAGATAAAACGCACCGTGATCCGGTGCACCAGTGGTGTCGGAGTGCGTAATTTGAGTGGAACTATTCGGATCGACCAGCTGGGCTGTGCTGCACGGCGCTGAAATGACCGTATAATACACAAACTAGCAGACCCGTTGAGCTAAATACATAGATGAGCAATAATTTGCTGTGCTCAAATACGGACCAGCTTGGACACAATTGGGTGATTGAGTCCATGTACCAGGCACGGTAGCCGCGTCATCTGCAGCACTGCACGTCAATGTGACTGTGCCTGTGGTGATCGGATCAACGAATTTATAGCCTGAAAATTATACAATACTTCACACATTTATTGAAGGAAATGTTTCAAGTATGGATGCGGCATTTGAATACGGACTACAGATTTTAAACCGTGCTGTCAAAATTGTGAACATGGTTAGTGGCGAACGCATGCTATACGCAAAAACGCATGCTGGACGCGCGCTCTGCGACAAAAAATATTCCTGAATTGAGAACGGAATTATTTGGCGGGAATTTGAAGTCAGATCTTGTTCAAAGGAAATGAGTGGTCGAAAGAAAATCGAGAAGAAAGAATCAGGGATCAGGTTTCAGATCAGGCCATAAAGTATCAGAGATTTTGGAAATTTGTACGTGATCTGCCCCCAGTCGCGATCGTCTGGGCCAACGGTCTCCAACCGCCTGTCCGCTCTCACGCACCCGCACAAGTCGGCAGTGACGTGCTTGTTCGACCCCATAAAGCCGGCGGAGAATCAATCACTCAGCACGGTATTTTTGAATTGCCGCCACGAGCGTTCAGCTTGCGTTTGCGTTCAGTATGCGTTTGTTCAGCAGCAGCGCGCAACCAACCAGACCAAAATTTGGGCCCGGTCAAAATGAAATGCTGTTAGTCAAGAATGAGACCTCACGTTGTGCAAGTGAAACACCAACCGTCATTGCACTTGATCACAGCTGTTCCCTCATGACCGATCTTCGAGGTGTCGGCTGTCAAAGCGCCCGTGTACGTGATGGTCGTGCTCACTTGGAAACCAGTTGGCGGCGGGGTGGTGCAATCTGACGTTGGGCTTTACGACTAGCGGCAGTTAAAGTTGGAACCATGATACTGTACATTGGGGCCTGTACAGAATTTTCCTGGCCGGTATATTCACTTTGTCGGACCCCATGGTCGGGGTTGGTCGGGGGTGCATTTGACCTTAACTTGGCACAAAATATTTTTATCACTGTGGCACACCACTGCATTTTTGTCGTCCACTCACTGACGTAGTCGACTTTGGAATAAATTCCGTGTAAGTTAATCGCACATGCTTTGCATACGAAGACGAGTATTGATTTCTTGTGGTTTAAGATTAAAACTGAATTAAAGTTTCTGGATGCTTGCCCAGTACTTCAGATTGGGTTCCCGACAGGGTTGGATTAAAAAATTTTTTTATTATCGAACTTTTTTTTAACTTTTTTGAATTTTTAAAAATTTTTTTTTAAGATTTACTTTTTTTATTCCGGACCACAAAAATTTCGGTTCTCAACGTGAAAAATTGTCGAAAATTTTTGTAAGTATATTTGATTGCACTTGAGAATATAGGAATAATTCACACCGACCAGTTGTGTTCACAAACGGGCAGTAGCGAGGTAATATTTTTTACAATGAGCCAGATAACGTGACAATGCGCGTTGGGGATAGCCTGTCCACCATATGTACCAACATCTGTAGATTGTAGTTTAAAAAGTGAAGGGAAAGTGATGTCACGGGAAAGGTAAATGATTGGCACATTTTTTAAGCAAAGTTACATGAGAACAGCTGCATAACCCGCGGTGTTGGAACGATAATTTTGGACTTCAAACAGATTTGACTTCCTAGAATAACTGAATGCGCACATAATGACGGCTGCTTAGGTTGTTTAGGCTGTGAGCAGATAAACACGGAATGCGGAAATTGGTTAGCAGATAAACGCCAAATGGCAGATTTCTGCATTCCGCATTCCGCGTTTATCTGCTCACCTTTGCGGAATGGTGCGTGCTTGGGTGACGATGACAACTTCCAGCGTGCTGACCTCAAAATGTTGCGTATTAACGCAAACAGCAACTGAGAGTTTTGACCAAAAGCATAAATTTACTTGCAGAAATGCAGAATTCCGCAAAGGTGAGCAGATAAACGCGGAATGCGGAATGCAGAAATCAGCCATTCCGCGTTTTTCTGCTCACAGCCTTAGTAGAGCCACGGACTGTCTAACGTTGTAATGACATTGTACCGAAAAATACTTGCGAAATACAAGCGCCGCAGGCGATTTTTTGAGAAAAAACAAGCAAAACATGCATTTTCACCACCAAAAAGGGTGAAAATAATAAAAAAAAGTTGTGAAATAATAAAAAAGAGTGAACTTACTTTTCTAATTTTTAAAAACCGAAAAAAGTGGCGAACTTTTTTTTTTAAATTTTTACAAAAATTTTTTTACTTTTTTTTTAACCCAACCCTGGTTCCCGAGCACGTTTATATGAAACCAAAGTCCGATATCCAAAGCCAAAGCTGTCACCCGCTGTTTTGTTACCCCTCTGTTTGTCCGTATCCCACCGGCCCATAAACGTGGGCCTAGGCGTCTTCATGGCACTTGACTCTACTATGCAGTATTCGGATTGTGGCGATTTCCAATTCAGTTCCGATATGACGGGGCATAAAGACACCTTGAATTACACTGCCCTCCGACTTACAATTGATGCACTTGACAATCGAGCTCCAGTCTAGGGGTGGGGTTCCAGATGTTGTCGCTGCGCAGGTCACCGGTTTCTCGGTGGTACCAGCGGTGCCGTCGGGTGACCAGACATAGCCGGTCTTGCACGTGAACTTGGCGGTGCCGGTGTCCTTGACGTAGTTCGTGCCGATCTCAAGCGTGTAGCTGCCCACTACGGGTTCCTCGTTGACATTCGTGTTAGAAGTGGGCGGTTTCGTGCAGACTAAAAACAGTATAGATAAGCACGGTTATTAACGTCGTCATGTTTTTATTAGTGGTGCTTCTGCTTGCGGGCTAAAAAATCCCAACGATGCATATCTGAGTCACAATTCAAATAATCGACAAGTAGGACAAATTCTGTGTCAATGTTAAGCGCGCCCTTAGTCATAGTGAAAAATGGAAAATGGAAATGAACAATGTTCTACGTATTATGTCCAAGTTTTCCATTTCCATTTTCACTAAGGGCATACTGGCAAATGGAAAATGGAAATGAAACAAAACATTTTCTGCAGCAGTCGTGTTTTGAGAGATGACAAAAACATTTTCTGTTCCCGCTCAAATTTCGGCCGCTGATTGGTCAGCGTTTTACGCAGAAAATGTTGTGGTTCATTTCCATTTTCCACTGTGACTTAGGCCGCTTTCACAATCATCCGGTTTCCGGAATCCGGTTTCCGGTTTCCGGAATTGGCTTCAAATCCGGTTTCCCTAAATGTTTTTTCCGGTTTCCGGTTTCCGGAAGTTGCTTTCACAATCATCCGGTTTCCGGTTTCCGGTTTTCGCCCTAAATCAAATCCGTTTTCCGGCGACCGGAAACCGGAAAAGGCCATTTAGAACCGGTTCTAATTTTTTATCCGGTTTTGGGTGCATAATGGGTGGTGGACGTCATGGGATGGACATGTTTGCTTGTGTGATGACTTGTTGTTCGTGTCTGCACACAAGTAAACTATATGCTTATAATATTAACGAATATAACTGAGGTATTGATGAATTCTAGCGGTATTTTCAGAAGGTTTGCAACGTGGCGTAAATATATTGAATAAATGGAGCTGAGAAAGGCCAACAGCCACGCTTTCAGACCCAAAAGAACTTTGAAGATCAGGAACACATCGCGCATGTTCATGTGCTGACGTGTAGTTGTTCCTGCGCTGAGTTGGTGGTAGGTACCATACCATACCGCTCGCTGTACCACGTAACACAACCAAAGAATCTTTACTTCGGGATCTGGCACACTCGCTTGTTCCTATAAGGTGACCTAAAAGTAGTCTTCCCGGACACAAATTTTGTCTGAAACCAGGGCCATTGAGCATTTTACTGCACAGCACCTGCTTTCTGTTTCTGACAAACTGGATTTCGTATTAACAGTCGTAGGATGTCGATCGACATTGACAGAAAGCAGATTAAACTCTCTTTTTTGGTGAAGATCTGAAAAATTGTTACTCATTTTGAAGCGTGCCGTAGCTGGCGATTGTTTCTGAGCAAACCACATTACCAAGCGCAAGCTGTTATTGCACATATACATTGCACAACATCAGTTTGATTTCTGTGTTGTTATCATGCCCATTGCTGGCGGTTGCGCGATCGCTTGTAATTCGTTGCTTGCTTATGTGATAAAAGCGTGCTATTGTTATATAAATTAACTCATCTAGTCCTCGTCTATGAAACAATGTATACATACAGTACATGTATACTATTTAGTGGGTTTCGTGACCACGAGGCAATGCTTTAGTGCTCATACACCATGTACCAGCAAAAATATGGACACGACCAAGGAACGTGCACCGGTGCACACAGTATTCCTTCTGGTCTTGCACATTCGCTTGAAGATACCACCTTTATCCGACTCAAATTTTCTCAGGAATCCAGTAACGCCAACATTTTACTGTTTCTCACTTTAGTTTGTGAGAACTTGGCTTCATGAACGAGCACTGAACTACATACTGTATGTGACTATTATCACAATCATATCCCCAAATCTATGAGTGATGCGCGCTGTTTTCGAAGCTTGAAGTAGGTATAACTGCATAGTGTTTGGCATCATTTATCTGCAAAACTTATTTTGCGGTCATCATCATCTGAACTGGCTAACAGATGTTTTCAGGGGCTTTTCGAGATTTAGGTGTCCCTAGTTTCTTTTAAGTTACATCACGGTATTTTCAGAGGCTTTTCCGTGAATTAACGCCAACGCTAATTCTGCAAACTAAGTTTTAAAGAGCTTTTCTGTTTGGTTGGTTGGGCAATGAAAGTGTCTCAAATCTTGCATGCATGTGTACAGTAGCTAATTTTATCTGTTGCTTTTGTTGATAGGGCTTTTTTTGTTTTGCCCTGTGGTGTGAATTGTCTGGAATAAATATAAGTTGAACAGTGCAACGGCCAAGTTGGCCGATCTTCCCGACGGGCGAGACGGGCGAGAGGGGCGAGAAGGGGCGAATTACGGGCGAATTACGGGCGCACGTAAAGTATAGCATCGCCCGTATTACAAAGTTGTTTTCAACTTGTAACGGATGCAACATGAGACACATCGCCCCTAATCTCAGTTTAGGGTAGGGTGGCCCAAAAGTTTGCACACTGCGCGACCGTTATACAGTGTGGGTCTTATTTCACCGATGTGTATGATGCATACGGATACACAACAAAGTACAATCAGCTTCCTGTTAATGTGTTCATTCATTGTGATAAACTTGTGTTCATACTGTAGTTATGCGGATATTCATACAGACTTGACCCGAAACATACAAATGAAAGGATCGTGCACCATTTGATTATTCACAAGTTTGCAGCGAAAGCACAAAAATTGAGCGACAAAGGAAAAGTCGGGAAGAAGAACAGCAAAAAAACGTAACGGACCAGCCACAAATTATGTTTTCACTTTAGTGCAGCCTGTATTACATTGAAATGAAAAGACCATGCACAATTTAATCATTCATAAAAACACCGAGATGGACCACAAATTTCAGCGACAAAGAAAAAGTCAGCCTGAAAAAAGAACCGTAGCAAAGAACAAACTGTGGAGTTCATTTAAATCTCTGTGTTATGTACATACAAATTAATGATGGCGCACAATTTGATAATTGGTGAGATCAGCGACAAGGGACAAAAAATTGAGCGACAAACAAAAAGTCACGATGAAAAATACAGCGAAAAGACGCGTAAAAAACAGAAAACACACAAATTATCGTTATCAATTATTAATCTCATCATATCATAATCATACATACCTTTTACGGTGACTTGGACGGGTCGTAGTCAGTGGATCAGGCTTCATATCGATGACCAAACTGTCCGGCGACGGCGTGACCGATTCGACATCGACAAACGACGATGACGACATGTCTAAAAAGAACCATCAACAGTTCATCAACAGCGTCATCGCCCTCATTGCTGAGAGGTCAAAAATCGCGGGTTAAAATGAATAACAAGAAAAAGTTCCCTATGACAATACCTGTATACAGCCACAGGCATGCTATTATCAGTAGAAAACATGCAAAAAAACCCAAATAAACTTCACCTGCCACCGTGGGAAGGCCGTTATCGTCGGAGTCCGGTTCGAAACTGAAGTCGGCGTCGACGTTTTCGATATCCTGCAGGCATGACACGTCGCCCAGAAACGTGCCAGCCTCTCGGTTTCGGCTTTCTGAAAATTACAATATTTTTTATCCTCTTTTTTCACTGCAATTTTCACCCCCTTTTGGGGCTCCATAATGGGGGGCTCAGTCCCGGGGGACCCCAGGGGGGCCCTGTCTATTAATTCACTGGCCCCATTTTGTGGGCGGGGCTGTATGACAAATCGATTTCAAATAAATCAAAATAAATTTCAAATAAATTTCAAATCAAATGAAAACGCCGAAAAAAGCAAAACAGCCGCCGTTCTATACCTGTGTCGCGCGTGTCTGGCACCGGCCCTGATTTCTCAGCGTTCGCCTTCGCCTTCGCCTTTGCCTCGGACGCCATCAACTGACGCAACAGATCCTGCGCCTCAGCCAGGGTTTTTTTCATCTTTGCATCGGCCGCTGCCTCCGGAGTTGTTTCGCCTGCAGTGACGGTGACACTTACTAACTTGAGTACTGAGCACTTACCGTAAAACCTAATGTACAAGGGGGCCGTATTTTTGCACTAACCCCAAAAAGGGGTCAGTGAATTAATAGGGCCCCCTATTTAGAGCCCCAACCCCTAAGTAAAATCCCATATACAGTACTGTCTTAAGGCTTGATAGTGGTGCACAGGCACATTTTTGCACGTTTGTTGTTCGTTCACAGCACATAATAGGAATGCGATTACAAGCGAAAAAACACTCTTTCAAACCCGTTTTTTTAGCAAAACCAACCTTTTTGTGCGGCGAACGCCGCAATCAAAGCTGGGTCCATGTTGCGCAGACGGCAAACAATTGAATTGCTTGAAGCGGTCGCGGCACAAATGTGCAAATTGTAAGTGGCTGAAAATACAAATATGGTCAGGAGCCTACGGTGACCTGGCCCGGACCGGCTGTACTGTACCTAGCGGGATCCCACCCCCCTGCAACATCGTTGTTTTCGTTAAATTCTGAGCCAAAATTTCGAGCCGGGCCGGATGTTTGGGCTTTGGGCATTTTTTGACCGAAAAATGGGCATTTGGGGGTAAAAATCGGGGCGGGTAGGGTACCAGGGCGGGGCGGGTAGGGGGGTAGCGTACCAGGCCGGGGCGGGTAGGGTACCGTTGGGGGGGACCCCCACCCCCCACCCCCCAGGTACCCTTGTGGGGACCCCTGGTACCATTGGGGGGGACCCCCACCCCCCCCCCCAGCCACAGCACTGCCCCCGGAATAGTGCCCCCCGTAATAGAAGGCCCCCCAAATTGGGTCACTGAATTAATAGAGCACCCTTCTATTTAGGTTTTTACGGTAAGCCTAAGACAAAACCAGAAAGAAAATTGGACGTGCATGTCGGCGTCAGAGGTCGCAATCGGGCCGGCCCGGACGGGCTGCACTGTACCTAGGGGGACCCCCCCACCACCTGCAACACCGTTGCTTTCAACCAAAAAAATGTGCTGAAAAAAATCGCAAAAATTATGGGAAAAATTCGGTTAAAGTATGAGCCAAAAAATTCGGGCCGGACCGGATGTTTGGGGGTTCGGGCCGGGCCGGGCCGGCCAAAACCGGGCCCGATTGCGACCTCTGGTCGGCGTACACACTAACGCATCGGAAACAAAATTTGAAAAAAAAATTTTTTTTATTCTCTTTCTTTCATTTTTGAGTTGCCGGTCGGTCTCCGACAAGAAGTTACGCAATCATACAAATGACCAAACAGTATATCGCACCTCTTTATTCAGGCCGGGGAGGAGTGCTGGCCCAACGCATCAGACGTCTGACCACGCCCAACAGTCGAACCAGAGCATCGAAGCCCTCGATGACGGCTTGAACAGCATGAGCCTAAAAACAAGCAGCAGCGAGATGAAAATGCGAGACGAGATTGGATCAGAAATGATGTGATCTGCCGCGGCCACGTGGGCAATGAACAAACCGCGTCAAAAACGGCAATGACGAGGTCAATGATCAACATCAGTAGTTTGAATACGATAATTTTTTCGCGAGTAGATGGGTCATTGAAGACAAACGGTAAATAAAGACCAAAAACTGAACGGGTGTCAGTGTTCCTAAAAGCAGTTTGTTCACCTTTGTGCATTACCACCATTTGTTTCGTCAAGCAATGACACTGTAGTATCGGTTTCAGCACACAACAGGCATGCGCAGCCATTACGCTCCAGTGCCCTAATACATCCTGTAAAAGGCGTGTGAAATATTGAACCATTTTGGTCGTCCAGTTCAAATCCACAGAAGAAATTCAACTGTTTGCAGCAAGAAAACCTGTCTGCTGCGCACATGACTCATACAACGGTGCGCTGCATGGGTCCCCAAGGACGAAGATTTCACAACTCGAAATGCACAACAAATGATTTTGTCACGTTCACAGACCAACGTACAAAAATGTGTACCTCTAACGAACTGTTACGCTTTTGCATATGTAAATGCGCTAATGTGTACTAACAAGTAATTGGGAGCCGTGAAACATCAGTTTTGCAACAACCGTTACCATTGCATCACAATTTGACGCCGCCTATCCTTAAGCGTGGTGCATTACTTATTGGACACATTTCTCGCCCCTTCGCCCCTAATTTTTTTCGCCCCTTCTCGCCCCTCTCGCCCGTCTCGCCCGTCGGGAAGATCGGCCCCAAGTTTCCCGAGTCAGAACAACATTCTTCAAGTTGGAGTATAGAGTAGCATCTTGCTTGCTACAGTATGTATACTGACAGTAACACACCTCCGCATGAAGACAACTTCGGCATAATGTTGCCATGCTCAACAGCGCTGACCACACAATATAAACGCTCATAAAGCACATAACGTCAAATACAGATAGAAAACTTTGAATGGTCAAAATAGATGCAGCCACAAAACAAACATAAGTAAACAAACAAAAAATGTTTGCCCCAACGAAGCCCCAAGAAAAAGACGAACAAACCGTCCCCCAAAAATGGGCCCGCGGGCAAAAAGCAGAGCCCCAAAAAAAAGCGAAACCCCCCCTTTTAAAAGCACAGAGTGCGTTATGTCTGGCCACCAGCTGGACAAGGAATGCGGTTGCCGTGTGTGATATAGAACTTGTCAAACCACGTGCAAATCATCAAATCCGGAAACCGGAAACCGGATGATTGTGAAAGCACTTTCCGGCTGCCGGAAAACGGAAACCGGAAACCGGAAAATAAAAACCGGATTCCGGAAACCGGAAACCGGATTTCATTTTTTTGAGATTTGAATTCCGGAAACCGGAAACCGGATTCCGGAAACCGGATGATTGTGAAAGCGGCCTAAGGGCGCCCTAACGCAAGCCGCGCTCCAGTGTTGACAAATTTTGGTTTGGAACGTATCTATAAAACTTTTGTCAATAACAAGTGGCGTCCGTATGCATTCAAGGTACCGTTCCCTTCAAGCTCAAGTTGGTCTCGTTTCAAAAGGTCGTAAATTTTATCACATTTATGGTAGTGTTCGTATGCTCCTGCGGAACGCAAGTTAAAATTGAACTGAAGTGTCTCAAAAACTAGCAGATCAACCAAATCTTTGCTCATTTCCACATGGTCAAGATTAGCGCAATTTTGGTTCTTTGGTGTTCCATAACCAACTATCGTTCAGTAAAGTTCGAATGGAGGAGTTAGGTATTGGTCGCACAATGACTATATAAGAATTCATCAAAATCAATCCTGATCTTCACGTTCAGTCGCTCTTAACCACTGTGCTATTTGTGATTCTCACAAAACATTTTCAGCTGAAAATAATCCAGCAGATCAACCACGTTGCCGCAGGTCTGAAACATTCTCTTTACTACATGCTTTGTGTGCGATCACGCAACGCAACGTCATTGCCCCGTCACTTTCCCTCTTTGCGATTCAGGAAAAAAATTTGACCAATTCTTATAAAGTCATTGTGCGACCAATATCAATCAGAGAATGCGCATTCTAGCCGACTTTTTGAGACACCGCATTGTATTGGTCGCACAATAACTTTATAAGAATTGGTCAAATTTTTTTCCTGAATCGTAAAGCAGGAAAGTGACGGGGTGGTGACGTTGCGTTGCGTGATCGCACACAAAGCATGTAGCAAAGAGAATGTTTCAGACCTGCGGCAACGTGGTTGATCCGCTAGATTATTTTTAGCTGAAAATGTTTTTTGAGAATCACAAATAGCACAGTGGTTAAGAGTGACCAAAACTTGAAATTCAGGATTGATTTGATGAATTCTTATGTGGTCATTGTGCGACCAATACCTAATCTGAGTGGAACGACCCCTGCAACGGACACGATCGCATAAAACTCGTCACTCGTCAACGAACCCGGAATACAGCTGGCCTCAGTTGTCCATGTCAGATCAGCCTTGCATTCGAGTGTGCGCTGAGTGGTGATGGTATCGGTGGACAGGGCATCCGCCCAGATATGGTTTGCAGCACACTGGATTGTGGCCTTACCACCAACATTCACCTGACATTACAGATACAGTATACGTAAACTGACAGTTAAAATACCGGTACCTACTGTACAAAGGCAAACTACGCCAACACGAGCCCGATTTCGCAGCTGGCAGAATAGCGAAACGTGAAACATTCATACATACGTGGCTGCTGATTTGGGAAATGTTACACGTTGAAGAATGGAAAGTGGAGCATGATGATGTTCTCTTTCTATTCGTTTTCAATACAAACCACCTTCGAAATCGGGCTCGTGTTGGTGTAGTTTGCCTTTATATACGTATTTTTATCCAGTTCCTGTCGTCATCAAAAATATTACACCGTGGACACTGTTTTCAGCCACCTACATATATTGGTCGAACAATGACTATATAAGAATTGGTCAAATTTTTTTCCTGAATCGTGAAGAGGGAAAGTGACGGGGCAATGACGTTGCGTTGCGTGATCGCACACAAAGTATGTAGTAAAGAGAATGTTTCAGACCTGCGGCAACGTGGTTGATCTGCTAGATTATTTTTAGCTGAAAATGTTTTGTCAAAAATACAAGTAGCATAGTGGTTAAGGTTGAACCTGAAGATCAGGGTAGATGAATTCTGATTTAGTCATTGTGCGATCAATACCTGTCTAGTTTGCTCGGGCCTTGCCAGGTCATTTCAGCATCAGGGATCTTTCTGTGGGTCCCACAAAGCAATCTTACGGCTTGGCGATATTGATGCGCGTATAAAAAGTTTGTCGTTTCTATGTTTGGTGTGCAAGCCCAATCACAATCATGTATAACAGCAGTGAGTTTTGCCCGTTTCGGCCTGTTTTTACAGACGGGCGAGGTGCCAAGGTCTAACCACAAGCCTGAGCCTAAGCCTTAGCCTAGCAAGCCCGCCTGTTTTTGTTGCGCACTCGCATCAATGAGTTTGGGGCATTAATGGCGCGAGACTATTTCGCAGGACACAATTTTGAATTTCGGTTCGGGACCCACGAAGGCGCAGCGCGTTAAACTGTTGTCGTTCATGCAGTTTCATGTATAAATGAAATCGTTTCTTGGAAACAAAGTTGCAAAACCGAAACGCCTACCTTTGTTGTATCAGCCGTATATTCGTTCGTACAACATGACACCTGATTGACATTGGCGCCCAAAGCGAGTGCGGTCTTGGGACATGCTGAAAAGACCGGGGTGATATTTTTGAAACGGTGTAAAGGTCAGTTGGGTGTAAAGGTCGGTCGAAAGCTCGGTGTGAGAAAGTTCAGTGTAAGCTCGGCGTAAGCTTGAAACATTGCACGCTGGGCAAGCAGCAGACGCGCGTTTCTAAACGAATGGTCAACTTTGACAGTCTGCTGTGCTAACGTAGATCGTTTGTTTGCAATCTAGTTCATTTAAGCTGGTTGCAGAAACGTTTTAAAGGAATATTTTTAAGTTGCCTGACATTCCGCCGTGAGGCTATTGAGAAATTGAACATTCACTGACGGCGGTACCAAAAAAATTGATGCCGCTAACTGATCGCAGCACGAATTCAAAACGGCTCCATAAAAGGTCACGAAATTTATAAATATCGTTTAAAAACGCTTGTGCAACCAGCCTAAACAAACAATATTGCAAACAGACGATTTACACTTGCACAGCAGACTGTCAAAGTTAACCTTTCGTTTAGAAACGCGCGTCTGCTGCTGGCTCAGCGTGCACTGTTTGAAGCTTACACTGAACTTTTTCACACCGAGCTTTCCACCGACCCTTACACCCAACTGACCTTTACACCGTTTCAAAAATATCACCCTGAGTTCTTTGCCTGACCAACGCAGAGAGCAAAAGCCTGGGCTGGATATTGCTATAACAAATGAAATGTCCGATAATTTAGTGAACAATAAACCGACCGCATGGGTCCAGAGTGCAAGGCCGAGTTTCATCGCCTGGACAGGCGGTACCTCCATTAGCCGCCTGCTTCGTGATCGTGGGGGACCGTGTCTCAGTGCCGCTACCACACGTAACACTGCACCCGCTCCAGGCACCCCACGTGTACTCACAATCCACTGAAACATCATGCTCACTGCTGATCTGTTCAAGTGTTCGTCCTTAATGTACTCTAGACCATAGTCGAAATTCACTCATTTAGTTTTGACCCAGAAACTTTGAGACACTTTTGGCATTGCATTCGAAGGGGTAGGCAACCTAGCTTTTGTGTTATAACTTTCTTTCCTCAGGTGCTTTTGTAAGCAAGCTACGAAGTCGAAAATCATCAGCGCCAAATTGGCTTGGTTACAAACGCATGTATAAAACCGTGTGAACAAAAACGTTATTCACCAAATGCTGCTTACAGTCAGCTCATTCGTCAAAGCGTTTGACCACACCAAGTTTTAATTTTAGCACATACAAAAAACCTAGATCCAGGCTTTCGTATGATAATATTGTGCAACACCAAAATTGCCTACACATAAAACCACGGCCGAGATCGACTTTGTAAAACGGTTTCCGCTCTTGTTGTGGGTGCATGAGAGCGAGAGAATGCGATGTCATTGCTCAACGGTACACGGCTACAATTTTTGGTTGATGAACACGCGCCTCCAGTGAATGGGGTGGCCTGGCCATGCACAGGTCCGCAAATGTCTGAGGCTCATGTGCATGCTTGGCTTGGCTACCATCAGTGCTCGAACGGATCCCGATCCCAATCCGGAAATTTCGATCCAGAAAATTTCAATCGTAATAAAATCCCAAAATCCCGATCCTGATTAATTTTCCGAGCCCGATTAATCAGAGCTGCTAAAAGTGGAGTTGTATCACTCTTGTATGATAGAAAAATGAGTACGACAACAGAAATGGGCAATAAAATGGTCCAGTTCAGTAGGCGCATTATTTTTTTCTGCGAGTGCCTTGTGGCCCGACTGCGGGGTATAAAAACAAAACATCTCCAGTAGTGCGATTAATACTGTGCCAAAAACAATGATCCCGATAGCTATATCTCGATCCGGAAAAGCGATCCGGAAAACCGATCCTGGTTAATATTCCGGATCCCAATTCCGATCCCAACCACAACACGCACTGGCTACCGGTGTGTGGCTTGTAACCACTTTTGTGCCGTGCATCCGCTGAGCCCGAGCCTGATACGCTGTATGTGGACGCTGCACAAGCGCCTGAATGCACTGGAGACCGCAGCCAAAAATTGCAGCTGATGCTGTCACTTGAACCACAGTAGACCAACCTGCCGGGCATGCAGCCTCATTGCACGCCTGAGATGTCGGTCCCGTCGGACAAGCAGTGCCGCCATTTTGTGGCTGCGTTTCGATGTCGAGTGTCCGCGTTTGTGTGCCTCCGCCACAGGTGACACTGCACGGTTGCCAGGGGCTCCATGTAGATACGCAGTCGACTGTAAACTCAACCATGGAAGCTAAAGCTAGACACACACGTAAAATACAATGAAGTCACGACACTGAAACTGCCGATGCCACAGTATTCGACGGCAGCTTCGGTGTCGGGAAGCGAATATGGTGACACAATTCAAACATCCCAACCTATACATCCAGCAGTGTTACACTGTTCGGACTCGTCGGATGGACATGCAGTTCCGGTGCCGACCGGTTCCGAACTGATAGTGGGTGAACGGGTACGAGTGCCGCCACCACACGGTGCAGAGCACGGCGACCACTCACCCCATACGAACACACAGTCGGCTGAAGCAACAACTTAAGGTGGAGTTATACTTGTCCTCATGTGGACAAATGGGTTTGAGGACATTTGTCTACACAAGAGGACATTTGGACAGTGTGGGTCGTGTAGACAACCCACACTGTCCAAAAGTGTCCGTTTTGTCCACAAGCGAACCCATATCAAAATTAAAGAAAGAGAAAAAGCACGATTTTGCTGCAATGGCTCTACGGTTAAAATTAAGCAAGATACCAAAACAATTAAAGTTTCTGGATCCCTCGAATCAGTAAACTGAATCTAGAATTAAAAGTCAACGCACAATGAAAGCTGGTAAACTGAAAAAGAAATCTTTTGGGGGCCTGCCCCCCGCAAGAAACGCCACTGCCATCACTCTTGTCAGTGTTGAGATATTGCTTCAATTACATCTGATAGAGCTGTGTGTTGTGTATTCTTGTCTTCGACCTCTCTAATTATTCGTGGTTATGATATTCCGCTGAACGATTATGCCAGAAAGGTCGGTCTTTTATTTTTTACTACACGACACACCCAAGGGTTTAGGGTGCGGCCTTAGTCGCCACGTCTCTGGGCCGCACTTGGCCAGTCGGGCTGATCCTAGCCCGATACAGGGCCAGTCATGTGGGGCCCCACACCAAATGAACTTTAGGCTTAGGCTTAGGCGGCTTGAGGCTAAGCTTAGGCTTGGGTTGAACCAATGGTGTAGTTGGGGGGAGTGGGGGGTCCCCCCTTAGGTACAGTAGGTAGGTTGCCGCCCCTCACCTGGTACAGTAGGTAGGTTGCCGCCCCTCCCCAGGTACAGTAGGTAGGTTGCCGCCCCGCATTTTGGGTGGTACAGTAGGTTGCCGCCCAGCCTGGGTAGCTACACCACTGGGTTGAACTGACCCCTGTTATCGGGCCCCACCTACAACAGACTAGATTTTGATGCCATTACACTTGCTGGAGAACCTAGCACTTACAGAATGTACATATGGGTCTCAATCGGGCCGAATTAGGCGGACCCGGCCCGGCCCGGACTGAACTAAATTTTCATGATGATCTTATGAGGCTAAATTTTTGTTTGAAGGTGACAGTTTTGTGACAAAAATTGCGGCGTAGGACGCCACTGATCAATTTTAACGTTGAAGTTGCGAGGAATTTGGGACTTTTAAACCAAAATTAGTTATTTTCACCTCTTTTGGTTATGTCGGGCCTTTTTGGACAGGCCATCTCTGTCCGATCTTCCAAATCTCTAGCCCGGCCCGACCGGGCCAGCCCGATTGAGACCTCTGGATGTGTCCCGATACCGCACCAACCCCACGGGGTCAGGGTGGTGTGCTTTCATTTGTTTTTGTTTCACTTTTGCGACTTGTGCGTGATTCAAGACTTGGTTTGGGCTCTGGTATTTCTGACAAGTTGATATAAGCGCACAAAGTTGCGTGGAAGGCGAGAAATCACAAGCCAAAAGTTCAAATTTTTGAACTCTGATCATGAGGACACTTGTGGACAGCTCGTGTGGACAAATGTCCGCATGAGATTGTCCTCATAGTGAGTTATACTTGTCCTCATCCAAGTATAACTCATCAAGAGGACAATTTGTCCAAAACTGTCTACAAGCGTGTCCACAAGACCCAGTATGGACAAGTATAACTCCACCTTTAGACCAGCAATCTAGAAAAATTTCCTTTGAAGTGAGACCCAGATCTGAGGGCGCATTGTAAAGTACAGCATTTCGCGCTACAAACATCTCGCTCGTCCACACTGGTTCGATTGCTTGTTGACTAGTTGCAATTGACTTGATTCTATGGGGCTTATTCTAACGTAGTCTACCCATATGCTCATACTCGTGCTAACGCAGCAGCGTGTCTGTTGTCATCAACGCAGTCGTCCCGCTATCCAAGTGCGTGTAATGTGTAACCCTGTTTTGCTCACGCTCATTCAGGGCGTTTTTTGGTCGACATTTTCTCTTTTATGTTTGCGTTCATGTTAACGTTAATATGAAGGTTAAGGTCAAGTTTAGTTTTAAGGTTAGGTTAAGGTAATTCGACTTTTGTGGGCCGAATCCAGCTGCGTTAGCATTACATACTATAAGAGCACATGAGTAGACTATAATAGACTTAGTCGATTCAACAAGGTTACCGTCCAGTGTCAACTAACCGTTACAAGTCTGCGTGTTGCAGGCTTGCGATTCCGGGTCCGGACACGCTGTGCCTCCATTTGCAGCCGGCGTTGTGATGTCCGGTGTTCGTGTCTGCGTGCCGCCACCACACGTCGCACTGCATGCACCCCAATCGTTCCACGTGTACACACAGTCGACTGGGAAATTTGAAAACTTTTTTGCGTATTGCGAAAGCCTTTTGAAAGTTGCGTATCATTGCGTCTTGTTCTTTTTTCAACAAAGTCTAGATATGAACTGGGCTATCAAGCCACACGGAATACACCTTCGCGCATTTTGGGGGATGCGTTTCGAAACGTGTGCACGCACAGTGTCGTCCGCCAGTTTCTTGAGTGAACAACAACAGCTTACCGGGACAAGGCTGCGTGTTGCAAGCTTGCGATTCAGCGCTTGGGCAAGCATTGCCGCCATTTGACGGTTGTGTGGTGATTGTTGGTGTGCGTGTCTGCGTGCCGCCACCGCACGTCGCACTGCATGCACCCCAATCGTTCCACGTGTACACACAGTCAGCTGTGAAATTTGAAAACGTTTTTGCGTATTGCGTGAACACTTTTGAAAATAGCAGATCAGTGCGTGTTGTTCTTTTCAACCAAGTCTAGATGAACTGGACTATCAAGCCACACGGAATATTTTGGGGGAAGCGTTTCGAAACATGTGCACGCACAGTGTCGCCCATCAGTCTTTTGAGTGAATAACAGCCAACCAGGACAAGGCTGCGTGTTGCAGGCTTGCGATTCAGCGCTTGGGCAAGCATTGCCTCCATTTGACGGTTGTGTGGTGATTGTTGGTGTGCGTGTCTGCGTGCCTCCACCACATGTCACGCTACACGCTCCGTATGCCGACCAGGTGTACGCACAATGTACTGTAATGTCGCGATTTGGTAGGGTGATCATAGAAAATACAAACGGATACGACCACCCTCCTTATCAAATGATATCTGTATCACATTCATCCCGAAGGGCTGTGATGGGATACTGTAGGAGGAACATATCTCGTTGACAAATCGTGTGTCAGATGGAGTATTTTGCAGCAGACTGGGCATCAAAATGTGCTTTATGTCACGACGAGTGTTTCACAACAAAAAGCTAAAGTTGTAGCGCATTACGTACATACAGTACCTGGACACGTGAGTGGTTGCAGCACAACGGGGTCACCCCACGGTCCACCAACGATTGCTTCAAAGTTGCTCGTCCCAAGATAACCCAAGGCGACTATCCCACCAGCACCAGCGCCGACGGCTACCGGCACAGCTATGGCTGCGGCGAGTCCTGCGTCTGCAGCCAGTGCGGCAGCCTGTGCTTGCGAAGGACTCAGGCCGAAAGCTTGCAGTTGCGCAAGCAGTTGGTTCTGCAGCGCGCTCAGTCCACCGTCCGGCGAACTAGGCTGCAAATTACATAATGCATGTGTGTGTAAATTAGGTGTTTTGAAAAACATCATTCCGTCAGGATCAAATCTTGACACAAAATGTTCACCTGAATTGAGCCAGTCTGTGGAGCTGAACCCTGTGAGATGCCTCCCTGCGAAGAACCTGACTGACCGGGGCCGCTCTGAGAGCCGGTTTGTGATCCGGGTTGATTAGAAGAACCCTGGAATGAAAGTCGGCCGTCAACTTGTGAATGGCCCACATGCTCGAAAGTGCTACCGCCACCGGGATGGTTGGCAACAGTGTATGTATTTGATGTATCTTACGCTCTCCACATCGGTGCGTTAATTCCCTTTTATTCCCAAAGCGTGCGTGCGTTGAACAAGGCTGCCGTTCGCGCAAACACGCAACAAATTGAGGTCAGCCACCTTGAGGTTGTTATCATCGTGTTTGGTGGCGCAATGAGACAATGGCGCTTTCGACAAGTTGGGCCAATAAGGTTGAATTACTTGCTGTAAGCGTGCATTATTTCCTTGATGATACCTGATTGGTTCCTTGCTGGTTCGTGCCCTGATTAGACCCCTGTTGGTTGTTCGAGCCTTGCTGATTGTTGTTGCCTTGTTGGTTTTGGTTGTTGGAGTTCTGATTGTTCTGCTGATTTTGATTGTTGTTCTGGTTTTGATTCCGGTTCGATTGATCGTTGTTTTTCTGCGGTTCCCTCTCCCGCGTGCGGTCTTGTCGATCCTTCGATTCCTTCCTGCACTTTTCGACCAACGACGGGCTGGTTTCGACGCCAAACATTGTGTCCGGCTGAAAGTGACACGCGCACGTCATCATCAGGAACAACAGCAATGAAACTGACTTGTGGACTTCTTCCGCACAATGCGCGGACGTTCTGGCGACGCAGATTTTGAAGCGCGATTGTGAACTAAGAGCACCGACCTTGAAGAACGAGCTCATCATGTCGATCACATCGTCACAATCATAACATCTATCGTTGCACTCGGCGTCCACTGTGTGCACGCGGCAGATGTTGTAGCGAAGCACCAACTCCCTAGAACTCAGGATATTCAGCAGTTATGTTTTATTAAAAAATGCTGGAAAGTTTTAGTAACGATTTTCGCCGTTTCTATAAAGATAAGGGAGCAAACATTATCTGTTGGCTGCAGTGAAGGCCCACAACTACAAAAACTCAATATACGCTTGCATTTCAAACACCAGGAACTAATAACGAATGATTTTTTTAGCCATTGCGCCATACTTCCAGTTCCAGGCAGGATACAGACTGATAGACACACTCACTCACCCGTCGACCGTCTTTTGCACAACGTCAGTGATCACTTCCCCGTCAATCACATCGACGTGTCGTTCGTCACCCAAATGCGAGTCTGCGGCGTACCGCGGTCGTTGCACGGTGATCGAACGATTCTGGTCGCCGTACTCCGGTGTCATGCGGCACGATATCGGCGCCAGGCCGCGACTCTCACAGCACATCATTTCGATCCTGTTTTATAACACAATCGTGTCCGCAGGTTCAGCAACTGATCCTCCGAACTGTGTTGGTAGTGTTTGGCGGCTTATAACTATGACTTTGTGCTGGGCACCCGTTTTCTCACGATTTTGGTGCTCTGACTGTCTTTCAATTTCAACCTACATACCATTACAGCAGCAACAGTCGGTAAACTAACGTTCGTCTGTTCTTCTTCTCATCCCACCAGCTTCGCCATCCAGCCACGTACCACAACTTGTTGGCGGGCAGGTACGGCCGGTTCCACGGTTTCGTACATCGTGACTTCCAGAAGCAATACTGCAATCGCACAGCGAAAAACGTCGGTATCACAATTTTTTAGACACTGCGAAATGCTGACGCGGGTCTGACACTTTCCTCTCTGCCGATGACCCAAAGTGTTCAGAAGTATAACCTGTCCACGAGCTGTGACGACTGCATACATGACGCAGGTTAAGTCAAGCATGACGCAACGTGCGAATAGGCGTACCCTTACCGCATTGGCGGAGATTCAGATTGGAAACTCACACAATTGCTGTGCGTCAATTCATGACATCGTGATATGAACGTGTAGTCCTTGTAGCTTTCGCCACCACTCACACGAGCGCCCTGACTGCGTCGATCCAGTTGACGTATGCGGCGCGAACTGCGAGCGTGCAATAGATCGATTCGGTCTTGGTACGCGCGTAGGGCTCGTTCCGACGCGGTGCTGCATTGCAAAAATGCCGAACACTGTATTCATAATGACCGATAAATTTCCCGAGATAATCCCCCGTAGGTAATGACATACAGAGAGAGGCGGCGGCATCGTTCTCTACAATCAAAAAATTTTCCTGTTTTCCTTTTTTGTGTCGATAAAGAATTCTGTTCACCTTTTCGCGCGTCGCATGTGTGCCATCGCTCCGGTGCGAGCGATCTTGTGCAACGAGAACAGATAGTGGCCGTCGGCGCAGATGTGCTGCTCAGATTCGAACAAACGTGGCGATTTGCGGATGCCGCTTTTCGCTGTGCAGAATTCGGAACACATTCTTCGGTCAACGTCAGGAGTGTCCAAGAACTACGAGAGGGGCTGGTCCCCATGGTATAGTAATCAACTGATTAGTATAGTGGTATTGGTATGTCGAAAAGTTTCTCTACGTATTGGTTCAAGTAAAGAGATTACGGCCAAGTGCAAACTCACTGACAACACCGGTGTGCCATTCGGGCCAACTGAACGGATGGTTGTCCGGAATTTGACACTCGCCCTGCCGCTTGCCGTCAACGAATATCTTTAGACCATGGTACTGATTGCGCTTTTTACTCTCACATTTATTGATCTCATATTTGATCTCTGCAATACAAGCACGGTTGCTGGATTCAACTGTATTAGTGTAGGTAATGAGTGTGCATACTGTACATCGCTTGTTGACGAAATTGCATTTGAACGGAAATTATAAATAGAAAAATATCCATAATTTTAATGAAACATACCTTGGTTATCCCTTCCTTGAATAATCCACGAGCACACTCTCGCCCTGATGTAGCCTTCGCTAAAACGGAAAGGATACTATAGGTACATACCATATTGCATATAGTAGCTTCTTATTGATTCTGTTGGAAGTGGTCTGAACAGCACTCACGATATTGAGACAGCCTGAATAGCCTGTCGTTGTTTCCTGATGTTCGGCCCAACCAATGTGGCCCATGGCGCGTCCAGATATCGCATCGCTGTATAGGTGCACTTGCCCAGGTCGGGTGCCTTGTCCTCCGCATAGCAGCAACGCCATTGAATGCTGCAATGGTGGAAGCTTCGTGCGTCTCCAATGTGACACGTTCATGTGTTTGCAATTTAAAGGAAGGTTACTGTCCTTTATCGGCGCGATGTACTACTTTGCTGTGTGATGCGAATAATACTAAAAATTCTCAGCCCAACCCGCACCATGCGCCGCGGTTCAGAAGCTTTTTTCGCACCGGAACTATGTACTTACATAGCGGAAATGTGATCATATTCGATCGATTTTGCAGACACGCACAACATTACGAGGCTGTTATTGAACTCACAATCGTTTCTGTCCGACAGCCGTGCTGATCAATCGCGTTCTGAACCCGGCCACATACTCGTCACACGTGCAGCTGATACTGTGATCATCCAGAACCAAATTCTGACCGCCGATAACAAACGGTCGTTTGACTTTGCATAACGGCGGATTCGACTGAATGCGAATTATTTTTCATGTCTATACGCACAGATATCTTCAAGTCAAACTTGAAATGATCTTAGAGCTATTGGCTTGGCGTGGTCACCAAATTTAATTCGTGATACTCCCAACAAACCCGTATCGGTTGGGCGGTGAACTTTTCGCAAACCACCGTCAGTCCAAAATCCGTTGGTTTGGCCGTGCCCTCTGTTCCTGCCTTCTCAAAGGTCATATCTGCGACGTACTGTCCCGGAGGGCAGAAGTACTGAAAAATGAGCAAAAATGAAGTTGTTTTTGTGAGCAGGCAAGTCAGCCAGTTTGACAAGAATAATCTTTAAGCCCCAGGACCAGACTACCTGTCCATCACGTTCACCAGGTTGTGAGCGCATTTGGCGACTGGCGCCCTCGATTCCATGAATGTTCAGCAATACAACCAGCAACAACATTATTCAGACGCTGATTGGCAATATTTGAATGCTGGAGACTTGTATGAAACAGATTTTTTCTACGAATTACAGGATCACGCCTGAACAAGGTGATGTGGATATTACCGAGGGCGGAAGCAGGGGACGCATGGGCTATGGGCTAATTTGGTCAATGTGGGTCCCGCCATTTTTGTCGGGCGAGTTGAAAGCGCCTCCAGATCGCAGCAATCTCACTCAAGCACACTTCAAAAGTCCAAAAATCGGGCGCGTCGCGCGCTGCTTTCAAACTGCTGTAACCGATTTTTAATGAAATTTGATTGATTGGGAAAAGTTGATTGAAAGTAGTTGATCACGCGTGCAGAAGCGCCATATTTTCGAGCGCTCGTATTTTTGTCGCATTTGCGTCGAACCTGTCACATCCTAGAAACTGGATAATAATTACTTTTCGGATATTGACCCCTCGGCTTCAAAAATGATGGATCCGCCACTGATGGGTACCGTTGATGCACGCCATGCTTGGAAGCATATTACGCACCTTGTGTGACAGCGAAAAATCGAAATTCCGATCTCAAGCATTGTCATGTGGGAAAGTAATCGTAATATGACTCGGTAACTTGATTATACAACTATAGAATATTATATTTATTGGAAATCGTGTGATTCTAACGATCATGTTTACAAGTCGGAGTACGTGCGTTCCGCCAGACCAGTTTTTCATGAAAACAATAAACAGCGTCGTGTTCACAGAATCACACAGATGCGTTACAAACATGGTAAACCGTCAGCAGTTACGAAAGCACCGACCCTATGCACACACATGAAAGAGGCCCCAGCTTTAGCTATGCACTTATTTGTTGAGCAGTTATTCTGGCAAATTGCTTTCCAAACAAAATGTATACCTTTTTTTGCTATCGAGACTACACTGCTACGTCACCAATGGTTTTTACAGCATCATGTTGGGCGAACAGTAATGAACAGCATGCTAATTTTTTAAAACTAATTTCAGTTGTTGTTGTAATGCACCTGCACTGCGGTTGTAATTCGCCTCGTGACACTATGGGTTTCGTTATTTTCACTAGATCGTCATAAGTTCCTGCATGTCTACCATTTGGCCACACAGGATGTCAACTACGCATCTGTGAATAGGAACATTGACAAATAATAGGTTATGAAGTCCCAGTTTTGCTTTCATTTATTTATTTCTACGGTTTTAAAAAAGATCCATGAAATATCATGTGAATGTACCATAAACCTGTGCTATGGAAATTGAAAATTTGTTGGGAGACACGTCTACCCTCACATACTGTACATACATGTACATACATGTACCATGTAGTACGTGTATAATGCAGGTACCTATACCTTGGTCATGATTTGTGATGCACCATCATAAATTCTTAATGTAAAATAGAACAGCGTTATAACTCATGACTGTGCATCACAGAATAACCAAGCTGTCAACAATCATAGTTGTATTGGTGACATTTTCGAAATGGGTGTAAAGCTCAGTTGGGTGTAAAGGTCGGTGGAAAGCTCGGTGGAAACGTCTGGTTCATTTAAGCTGGTTGCACAAATCTTTTGAAGGATGGAACAGTAAGTTATAAAAGGCTAGAAATTCATATGTGTATATATCGCTTCAGAACGTTGTTCAACTATAGCCGAAACAGACAACGTTGCAAACAAACGATTTACACTTGCACAGCACACTGTAAAAGTTGGCCTTTCATTTATGTAGAAACGCGCGTTTGCGGCCTGCTCAGCGTGCACTGTTTTTAAGCTTACGCTGAGCAACGTCGAATTTTCTCACACCGAGCTTTCATGTGGAATTAATAACATTCCATGTTAAATTCCATAGAAAGGGGGCGCCATACACACCACGGTGCCCACTTTGAAAAAGCTGAACACTGACTGCTGGGTTGGGGAATGAATTTCTTGGAAAACACGCAGTGCATGAGTAGTGCGGGATCCGTGCTGTTCGGTGTTCGGAGAACCACCGCGCATAACAGCCGTTACTATCCTTCCGTCGGGTCTAGACGACAGAACGAGTTCCACCGGAATAGACATTATCGACGGGCGTTTCACGCCCCCTTCGAAATGACCCAATCGGAGATTGTAGTCAGCCATCCGCAGCTCTCCCTCTGGTTCGAAGTATGGCCACTTCACGATAGGTTCAATCTGTACGTCGTAGTCGTACTTGTGTTCAGTTTGGTTGGGACCTCCAGTAGCACTTTCAGGCGTGCCACAGCCTGCATCATTCTGGCTGCTCGTACAGTCTTCAACTGAGGCATCATGCCACACGGTGTGCGTCGTCTTTTTTTTATTCTGGGCGTTTTAATTAGAATCAATCATCAAACGGGATCACTGAGATAATCACAGTATCACCGAACGACCAACAAATCTGGGCTAGGCAAAAAAAAGTAAATTAATATCACTGAATTTCACTAAGCGCCAGATCGAGTCGACCCCAGTAGATCTTGGTCCATTGGGCGATCTATTATATTCGATCTTGAGCTCCCATCACTCCACTCCAAGTTGCCTCGAAGCTTCAAAGTTCTGGGTGACCAAGGTTGCTCGAGAGGCCAACACGGTTGTGTTCAGCTGGACTGCTTACATCTTGCCATGGTGCTGTTGTTTCTTTTGGTCCGGTGGATAAAAAGGCAAACATCCATAGTTATTCAAGGATTGTTTGCGATGAATTTAGGCTCTTCTTGATTGGAATTTGGTAAATTAGTGATGTGGTGGGTAGGATCAGCAGACGAGTTTGGTATGGGTTACTGTAGTTAGTTGGGATCGGAAGGGATGTGATGAAACTTTCGATTGAAGATTGATCGAAAAGGTAAAATTCTTCGTCGGCAAAAAACCAGGAATCAGAATCGTCTTGACTGGCACTATGCGCGTCGTCACACGAACCATGTGCGGCAGTGCGGGATAGTCAAGTTTCGGTAGGTCGAAATACCGTGTGCGTTTACTGAGCGCATTCTCGAGCACATTCGGCATGGACAACATCGGGTCCTTATTCCGACACATATCATCAAATAATCCACTCGTCACGGGTTCGGATCCCTCTTGCAGTGGCATGCCCGGACGGTGGCGGTCGGCACTTTGGCATCGAGTATCTCGCACATTTCGTCGAGTAATCGACTCGTCTTGGCGGATCTCGGTGACCGTGCTTTCTCGATCTCATACAATCTGAGAGCCTCGGTAGAATACCGGCCATCATAGTCGCATCTCGGGTACTGATCGAGTGAGATAATGTTCAAATATCCCGCGATTCGGGAAACAAGCAGTCGGTCATGGGGTAATTCGCATGGGTACAACCAT
Organism: Rhynchonema sp. JSB1_4; assembly: GCA_030248065.1. NCBI lineage: Eukaryota > Metazoa > Nematoda > Chromadorea > Monhysterida > Xyalidae > Rhynchonema > Rhynchonema sp. JSB1_4. The sequence continues at coordinate 29,351 of JASAMV010000311.1, forward strand.
TTCAACAGATGGTCAATGTACTGATGCGTGGTGAATATGACGTCAGCCACGTCGTCGTGCAGTTCCCAGGGTTCGCCTAGTTCGACTGCATTCAGCCAGTCCATTTGCCACGACATTTGGCTTGACTGGTCTTCGAGTTCGTACATATCAATCGCGTGCGGTCTGATCGCTTCAGACTCGGACTGATATCTTTCACGGACTCGCGTATGTCCGGTTTCTGTATCCGAACTCACGTAACGGACCCGACGCGCCGACTGCGGTTGTCCGGTTTTTTGTTTTCCAGTATTCCGCATGGACTTGCTGCGCCGTTCGCGCCTGTCCAGCGTTCGCGTTCACGCGGCTCGATTTGCCGTCTGACTGGTCCAATTGACCATGACTGCGGCCTTCTGACTGACCGACTTTTCTGCTCGACTTCTGGTCTTCAGAATGACCGTCGGCCCGTTCCGATAACTGGGTTTCGCGAAACGAAACATCGCTAGCCTTCACTGACACTCGGTCCACACGCTCCTGTTGATCGGTGGCCTGATGTTTCACAAGGTAAACCGTCTTGCCCGACTGACCTTTCCATCTGCCCGACTGATCCTGTCGCTGCTCCGATTGGCTGCTGCGATCGTCGGCAGGTTTTGATGGAGATGCCATCTCGCTGCGTCGAGGCTTGTCACCCGACACGCGGTTGTTGACTCGGGAATTGCCGTTCGACATTTGTTCGTGGCGACGAGAATCGTCGGTCGATTTATGTGAATGGGCCATCGGTGTTGCGACGTAGTCAAGCTTCACCGATGAGTCGACGCGCGACGTAGTCAAGCTTTTCGACTGAATTAGTAACCGGCGTTGCGACGTAGTCAAGCTTCCCCGGTACCTGATCTAGAAAATCTGCAAAAGCTGGAAGTCCCAGTCAGGTTAGGTTAGGTACATAGGCTTATAAATAATACATGCAATAGGACGAACACAAACCAAAACCAACGTTGCGACGTAGTCTAGCTTCGCTGATTTATTGGCCTGGAGACGAACAACCTTTTTCCAATAGTAGGTCAACTGTGGGTATAGGCGGATAAGATTTTGATCGGTAACTATGAAAAGTTAACATTGCTTATATAGATTTTGGGACGTAGTGTCTAAGGATACATCACACACATAAGGTATGGATTATCAATGGATTATAAAAACGAGAGAAGCTACCACACGCAAAGTATGCAAATTTACTATACGACACGCGCAACGGGGAGAGACATAATCTCCTGGTAATGCGATCGCTAATCGCATAATAACGACCCGTTCTCGTAGCACAGTCACGTATGGGAACATGAACCGAACTGCTCATTTACGCAAGTTGACTCGCTCGCACGCGCAGTGCTTTCCCGGACTGAGTCCAAACCGACCAATCACAGTACCGATGTACTTATGTCCCTTGGCTGTGGTTCTTCACGTGTCGTGTTCCGAACGATATCTCGGAAAAATGCGCGTTCGCGTAAGCGCTAACCATGAAGTATCATGGATATCTTCTTGCTCATGTCACCACAAAAATCGCACGACGTTTACCTATTCTGGCAGTTCCTAAAAATCGCGAACTTCGTCGAAGGCGTCCATGCCCGTCCCGTTTATTCCAGCGACTGTGAGTGCACAGAAGACAAAATTTTCGCACGTGGGGTATTATAGGTACAGTTCTTAGTTGAAATACACCCAACTGCAGAATCGAATATAGCCACGCCTCTGGACCCTCGCTCAAGAAACTCGTATCGGAGCCTACCCTACTACCGTGCGCTCTCCGTTTAGCTCTGAAAGGCTTGGGTGATTACAAGACATGTATGTATGCGCATTGTCTACTCTACTATACTGTTGGTCTGTTTCGCCCTGATTTCGCAGACAGACCGAGGCGCCAGGGCTCGTCAGTGCGCACGCCTCTGGCAAATTTGCCTCCAAAAAGCCCCTCCAGCAGATCTTCTTGCTAGTGCTATCGTAAATTTTTAATTTCATTGCCTTATAATGCATTCTTACAGACGCAGGGAAACTCCCGTTCGAAGTCGAAGCAGGCAACAAGCTCAACACACAGTCAACAAGCCACGCAGCTGACACACACAGCTTGTGTGACTGAAACATTCGAAACGCACACGAGCCAGCTGCGTGGCTTGTCGACTGTGTGTTGTGTAGGTTGCCTGCCTCGACTTCGAACGGGAATTTTCCCGCGTCTGTAAGAATACATGAGGCAACGAAATTAGAAATTTACTATAGGCCGTAACGTCACTGCGCCGAAACGTAATACATATACGTCATGTCTGTTTTCGTTGTAACGTAATAATGACATCGTTTTCTTCTCATATGTGAATTTCTTCTTTTTCGAACCGTTTGTATTTTAGCACCTTGCTATATGATGGCAAACTAAATTTAATTTCGTCGTTATGTTTGTTCGCAGCGTGAACACCAGAATCATAGTTCATTTATGATCGATGCGTTGCGCTTTCGTCAAACCTTTGTTCATTCTCAATGCGTAGTGAAGCGTCCCAAATAAAATTACTCCTTATTCTGTGGTTACATCCGTGCGCGTCACCAAAGGTTGTATAATGTTCCTCTACTGCTTATTATCACAGAACCCAGGTGCGGTGCGAATTGGCACCTGTATGTATAAAACTAATAAATTAAATTTTTCAATTTCCTCGTGATTCGTGACACAGTGTCGATTTCGTTCGGTAATAAGATCGGTATAAGTTTTTGCATGTCTACCTTTTGGCCACACACGATGCTGCTGCGCAACTGTGCGAGTCGGAACAACTGGCAATATAATGACATCGTACCAATTCCTGGTTTTGCTTGTTTCATTATCTTGTAGCGGTTTGAAGAAATCGCCTGAAGTATATTTATACTGTATGTTAATGTGCAATAAACACAGACGTTTGAAAATTGGGTGAGAAACGTGTCTTTTCACACAATTCTATCTATACCAAGTCAAGCTTGGGATGAACCATCAGAACTTTCACTTTTTGAGAAAACTCGATAGAATAACACAGTTGAGCAGCGACTAAAACAAGCAAGCAAATCAAGAGCCCAGTTATAATTGTGGAAGAAAAGTGCCGGTCAAAATGACACTCAATGATCCCTCACAAACACGATCAAGTGGAGGTCGCATGCTTGATCGGTCTTAGTCTTGATCACCTGTTGTTTCATGGTTGCCTGAAAAGCAAAAAGCAGCGTTTTTGATTTTCACAAACAATACAAATGTTGTACGTTGGCTTGTGACCTTCCTGCCGCCTTGGCACTAGATGTACTTGCGGAAAAACCGTTTTTTCATATTTTTCGAAAAATTTCCGAAAAAAAACGCAAAAAACGATTAAAAACCGATGTGTATAATGAGACGGGGACCCAAAATAACGGATTTGCGACCCATGTTGACGTTAGTAGAGATAGTGCCATGGGTCTTAGGGTGTTTTTGACACTGATAACGAACAAAATGATGAAAACAAGCACTTTTACACCTCGCGCTTTCGACCAAAGTCTGGATCATGAAAATATTTTCTGATTTCAATGAAAAATCTACGAAAAACATGTTTCTAAAAAATTTCCAAGCGGCGCCTGAGGTTTCACCCAAACTATTTAGTTCGGCCCTAAACTACCATCAGGTTGGTAGTCCCTGGTTGTCCAGCGGATGAGGCCCAAGCAATCGCAGTCTGACTTCGGGACGAAACCGCTAAAGTCCTCCACTCGTCATATGCGTTTGCACGTGCCCACAAAGCACACCCTCATATAACACAAACGTCAAATCGACTGTGCAACTACCTTTCGACCAGAGTTCAATCCGATCATACTTGCCGCCTTGGAGTTTGACTTTTTCTTCTCGACCACTTGCACTTGCTTTTCGCTGGTTATCGTTTGGTAGTCCTCCTGCAATTCGAATGTGGGGCCTGATCCTGCATGTTAATGTCATACAGGGGATTTCGTTGGTTTGTTGTTCGCCTATGCTTTGGAAACGAAGCACCGAAGTTTTCCACTTTATGCCCCGGGGTTCTAAATAGAAATTGTTATACACAATGGGCCCTCCGACAAAAAAAGAAGAAATCCAAACCGGGGCTTAAGTGGAAAACTTTCATTTAAAGCACCGGCCGTGGGGTCTATTTGGGGGGAGCTATAAGTGGAAAACACAGGTAAACCCCGCGAGCGAATTTGGGGCAATCAAAATTAACGCTTTCATCGACAGATGGGCAATACTCACTGCAACTGCCCACAAATCGCAACTACAGCATTCTCACCATCAAATCAGCACAGCACGCCACACGCCACCCTCGGGCGCACATCGTTGCCACCGTCACACTGATCACGTGACGTGCGATCAAAGTGTCCGCATTCTCCGTCGGGCGCCATGGACTGCCGGCTAGTTCGTATTCAATCGTGTTGCCAGCGTGCGTTTCTGTCAATAAATACGATCGGTTGGACTGCTTGTTATCTGTCAGATTGCCTTGGCTTAGACCACCTAGAACCTACTGGAGACCGGTATAAGCGATTGCCGGCCCGCATTTTGCCGAAGCCCATGGTGATTTTGATCTGAGCATTATAGTCGACGATTATTCAAAACGTATACATTACCTACAAGTACCATAACACACCTGCAAACTTAGTCATTGGATGTCAGGCACAGAATCGAATATTTTCCGTACCAATCACAAATTTCGAAAAACAAGTCTCCCATATACAGACCGCCATAGAAGTGAAAATTGCGCAAAAACATGAGCCCTTGAAACTGAAAAACCGCGTGCCGGCCACACAGTCAACGCACAATACATCAACAACACCTACCCTGTGCCAGTATGCCGGATGCACCCAATGTGCGCGAGAGCACTTTGTCCACCGCTTGCTGTTCCTCTTCTCCCATTTTCAACAGCCAGAGTTTGTTGTGTGACGCTGGTTGCAATCCCGCGAAACGACGTGACCGGAGTTCGTCGGAGCCGAAGATGAACAACTGTGTGTGTGTGTGTGGGTGGATGGGTGATGTTTCACAACGAAGCAGATAGTTAAAATTATTCCACCCACTCCACGCAATTGTGCATAAGATTCAATTCAGGCAACAGCCACGTTTTGGGCCGAAAACTCCAAAATCATTGTCAAACAAGCTCACAATGTCAGCATGGTGGCTTCCACAAGAAAATTTGGTTTTTGTAGGATTTTAGACCTTTTTCTGTCGCCGCCGCCAGGTCCACCTCCCGTCTAGACCGTACCTGGCAGTTTCGGATTGAGCTTACCCGGTGTGATGCCCATCTCTGATGTGGGTTTTCCGGTCAAGTTTTCTGCTTATGATTGGTCACGAAACAGGTACATAACATTTTATTGTTCAACGTCGCAAACTTACCGATTTGTCATTGATTTCCTGCGATATATCGGCCGAGCACACCAACAGCCAGCCTCGCATCGACAGCTTTTCGAACAACGACAACACGAACAGCTTGGTTGAGATGACCAGGTCCAGATCTTGACCATGTTGACGCCACGGCGTGCCTCTCAGTTTGCATTCGATTGACTGCAAAACGTATGCACGCTTGAGACTCAAATAAAACTGATTTATAGGTAGTCGTTCTAGAAAACCACGAAATGCCTACTAGTTTCTTTTTCCATTTCAATCCAGCAGCGCAGCCAAAATAACCCAGACTTACATTTTCGCTCAGTCGTTTCCAATTGGCCAGACCCATTGGCCAATCGATTTCAGCCATTTTCTTCACCGAGTCCAGCGCTTCGTTCGGGAATCGAAACAACAACATCGACTCCAGCTCGTGCAGCGCAATCGTTGCGTATTTCACGTCGTGACGCATGTGAGATTTCTGAAGTGCACCTGATTTGGCGAGGGGACTTCAATGGTCACGTCTGTCCGATCTCTGACTCGAACTGATTCACCAGCGCTCTCAGGCTTGAACAGTGGTTGCGGTCTTACAGTCCAGTTTTTCAAAGAACAGCCGATATCAAGGTGCGTCCTCCGAGCCTCTGAGGGCTTGACTGCACCTTGTGCGTGTGAGCTTGCAAGCCCTGGTGACGTAGGCTTCAAGCAGCGAAAACTGCAGATACGGTTCATTCAGACCATCAAATTTTTGCAGGATCGGGGAGTGAATAAGCAAATTGCCACAACTGGAAGTTTCATACGATGCCACAAAGTTCGCGACATGAAAAATTCCACTCCATCTTATATACACATGAACTTGCGAAGCCCCAGCCACAGTACACATTCTGTGATGTACGCTGTATGCATGACCGACCTTCTCAAAGAACATCGTGTCCTGATCTCCATCAATACATGCCGGTGCCACCAGACCGTAGTCTTGTTGAGCCATGAACTTCAGCATGTTGCTCAGAACGTTGACACCGATTTCGCGCTAAAGAAAGGAATCATAGCGCGATATTCACACTAGAGAGAATATTCACTCTCCATTGTGAAACATCAGCTAGCCAACAAATCAACAGCTGACTGACCTGCACTATGTCGTCTCCAGCCCTCCAAGGACATCCCTCCATCGTGTACAAATATTGATGGTCGCTTATCTTTTTCTCGTCTCTGAAATTATCAAACGTTTGTTGGGTCGGTCAAAATTGAAGCTTGTTATTCTTATCATGCACGCTCAGAACTATAAACGAACTTGAGTGGTGTGACTTTTGTGATTGCGTCCCTAATCGCCTGACGCACGGCCCCGTCGGCGCAGGTCACCTTGAACGCGTGGTGGTCGGCGATACGCAACGCGAACACACGACTTTCGGCAATCGCCTGTGCGATTAGTTGAAAAATAATGCCAAAAGTTCTATGACGTTCTGCGTTACTTCACATGATAACGCAACGTTCACATTGACGTCAGTGTAGGCTGCAAACGCTTGTTCACTGTGGATACTTTGGCATGCAGTAAGTTGCAAGACTGTAGTCGCAGACATGCGGTTGCAGCACAATATGGCTGCGAGAATACGAACCTCGCCCTTAGTGAATATCAACTCAGCATCATCGAGTGTCAGGAACATGTCCGGTGCTGCCGTCAAATGCCAACCGCGCTTGGCCAGCGAACGAAGCATCTCGCAGAAGAACACGGCCGCCTGCAAATTGGAAACATGCATGAATTTGTCGGCGATGAAAGCTCATAAACTTGGTGATATATAAGCATGTTGCATGATCTTTGCTTTGTATCCACCTGTGATCCAGTCCAGAACGTGTCCGCATTGTATCCACCCAACTTGAATACGTGCACAACTGAGTGCGGTGATTGGTCGGTTTGCAGCCCGCCTGCGAAATAAAATAATGGTTCGATTTGTCAAAGTTTATACATATAGAGAGGGCCCAGCTCGGTTCCGCTGCTATGGAATGCGGAACCTGATTATGTACTGCGCACAGTAGTGTACGCGCCAGCCAGTGGACTGTTAGACATGATGGGCCATCCACGTCGTCACGGCACGCCACACAACGTATAAACTATGTTTTTGTGCGTGCATGCTTGAATGAGTATCGTGACCAGGGTTGGGCAAAAAACGTTTTTTTTCAAAAAATCGTTTTTTTTAAAAAAAACGTTTTTTTTTAAAAAAAACGCTTTTTTTAAAACGCCCAGATGACCAAAATATGCCCCCAAAAAATTGGAAAACGCTCATGTTGGGAAGAAAACGTGGTTAAATGAAGTAATTCTATGTGTTCTGAGGCAAAATAAACGGGTTTCAACCCTTTTCTAGCGAGTTGCTAAGATCCCATATCAGACCCGCATCGTGGGACCAACTTTGGCCGGGGTCATCACTGAAAGTCAAACTCCGTATATCGACGTATCTCGACAAAGTAAAAATTGGTCGAAAATTTTTTGAAAAAAAATGGGACAAAAAATTGATTTTCCTTGATAATCAGGGTACTTTCCCTGAAAAATCAGGGAAAATCAAGGAAATTCAGGATTAAAAAAAAACGAAAAACGACCCAGGCGTTTTCTTTTTAAAAAAACGTCGTTTTTTTAAAAAAAAACGCCGTCGTTTTTTTTTGCCCAACCCTGATCGTGACAATATAGTATAGTAAGTTTCTAATTTCGCTGTCTACCGATTTGTTACGGACGCAGACAAACTTCAGTTCGAAGTCGATCGAGGCAGGCATAACAAGCTCAACTCATAGTCAACAAACCAGGTACTGTAAATGACACACACTGTTTGCGTGACTGAAACCGAAAGCGCTCGCTAACATTTGACACCGAAAAAACTTCCGAATATTGCGTCCGAATATTAGATGGCGCTTCATTACCCAATGTGCTTTTTGTCACCGTCTGTGCAAATACACCAAGCCATCTAAACTTAGTATTTATCGTATGAATGGTTCAATCTTCACAAAATCGGTCATCAAACCTGTCCATTTGGTCTTGATCGCTTCTTTGATCGTTTCGATCACTTCCTTACTGCCGTGCAGGACGCTCAACGCACCCTGCTTGCCGTGGAATCGAATTGTGAACACTGTGAAACTTCCCGGAACCGGTTTGATGCTTTGCGCCAATCCGTTACCCATGTTTTGGTCGTAAGGTTTTAGATTTTGCTACTATGACTGTGGAAAAATATCACTCGAAACGAACTAAACAAAGTCAAACTTGTGCAGAGGAATTTCAATGATGTGACTGAGGGCCAGACGCATGGGCTAGCTCCGGAAAACAATAGAGGCTCAAATATTAGATTACCCTATTTTCGATCAATACGTAACCAATGGGATTTGTACTGCAATGTAATGTACAGACCTCACCGTAAGTTTGGGACTAATCCATGCATATGCATCGCGGGTGATATTTTCCTAACGTACAAGAATAACCACCTGAGCCGCCCGCGAGTCGGCTCCTTCCATGCATGCCACTCGTGAGGCCTGGCTTCTCGTTGCCTTGATCTAGCTCTGGTGTTTCGTTGGACGAATTTGGCGGTGAAAACTGAATAAAGCCGTGCAGCTGTGTTTCATCTTATTTTCTCCTTGGTAGAGCCCGACGTGGCCAGATCAAGGTTACAGAAAGAAGGGCGCGCGCACGACCCGCATGGGTTACTATCAATATATATACTTGTGTGTTATGCAATGGACACACCCACGGGGGACACGCGTTTCGCATGGCATCACCCCAAACTTACTGCGAGACCTGTACGGTGCACCATGTATGCCTCATACATATGTATGTACATACCTTGAAAATGACCACATCAAATACATAAGTCCAGGTTTCCTGACACATGTTGTCTGACATACACGTATACCTGCTAACATCAAGTACATATACATGTACCACCTGGTGTACATTACACGGCCTTCTAATTTATTTGTCTGGTTACCAGAATGATGCAAGCAGATGCAAACAACGAAGGTATCGCGACAACACAGGTGGGCATGTGTGCATAATTATGTTTTTTGCTAATTCGCCCACCTCTCTACCATGATCAGACCATTGTGTTTTTGCCGTGCAAATGGTTGTTCCCCACATTGGCATACAGCTCGCAAAGCAGCTACAGACTAAGGCCGCCTTCACAATGCAAGCGCGTTAGCGTGTTAGCGCGTTAGCGTGCGAGATGCGCACGCTTTTGCATTCACAATGGAAAAAGCTGATTAGCGCGTTAGCGCGTTAGCGTGCGAGCAACTTTTCTCGCACGCTAACGAGCAGATGCGCAACGCGCTTTTGCATTCACAATGCAAAGCTGATTAGCGCGTTGGCGCGTTAGCGTGCACGCTAACGCGCTTTTCACGATTAGGACTGGTTCTAATTTTTTTGCGCGTTAGCACTGGATGCGCGTGTTCTAAAGTTTATAATTTAATTGGAAAACATTATCAGACCACGAAAAAGGCGAAAACATAGGAAATAAAGCCTGCTGCGTTCACTGAGAACATTTTTGTTTCATTTTAATGCTTAGAAGCACATCTTTTTACGCTATCAATCGATTGAGGCAAACAGTTTCGGCTGCTGTTATATTAGCTGCAAGCAAATGTTGCGCAGAACGTTGTTCATCTGCTTATGTGTGTGTATCCTCTTTGGTGGTGTAATTGTGATGCATGACACGACAAGGAGACTGTGGTGCGCGCATGGATTGTTCATGTCGCGACTAGCTAGATTTTCCATTTGAGGAAAATGTTACTTTAGAATCAAAATAAGTTTGAATGAATCTTGAAAGCGATTGGTTGCCGTTTTCAAAACAAAGAAATAAAAAATTCGGCATTTGCCAACACCTAGACCAACGGGCATTGTGAATGCAAACGCGTTTTGCTGATTAGCGCGTTAGCGCGTTAGCGCATTAGCATGTCACTGATAAGCGCGCACGCTAACGCGCTTTTTCAATTTTCCATTGTGAATGCAAAAGCGTGCGGAAAAAGCGTGCACGCTAATCAGCAACACGCTAACGCGCTAACGCGCTAACACGCTAACGCGCTGCATTGTGAATGCGGCCTAACAGTATGTATGGATGTGCGGTGGTATGTATAATATTTCCTTTTTATGCAAGGCAAAGGAGAAAACGACCCCACGTTATAATTCAACTCCAGTTTGGGGTCGAGATTTCAGGAAACTAATGAAAGAGGTTAAGAACGTGTCCTTGTTAAAGGGGAAATTGCACATTCCTAATCGCCCTTCAAACTTTGCAAGTGCTTAGACTGCAGTCTGGGCATCACAAAACTCAAATTATTTAGTATGAATTTGCTAAGATGCATCCATGAGATGCAGTTCAAAAAGGAACCGCCGGGAAGAAAATTTACGGCGGACCGGCCGAATTTCTACCTGCACATTCAGGGTTTCAAATGCTCTCGGCGCGATGTTTGCGTCAGAACAAAATGTTTCAGCCCGCTCGCCACGCTGGTTGCACGGGCGATGCAGCACGCAATGAAAGAGAATGACGAAAATTTTCGAAATTTCTTTTGCGAGATGTGGCAAGTTGGCTGGTGCACCATGGAACATTTTGTTCTGACTAGCAGATCGCGTCGAGACCATTTGAAACCCTGAATGCGCAGGTAGAAATTCGGCCGGTCCGCGGCGAACTTTCTTCCCGGCGGTTCCTCTTTATTTGCATCTTGTGGTTGCACGTCTGAGAATTGGCAACAAGTGATTTGACTTTTGTGATGTCCAAACTGTTATCTAAGCCGTTGTAAAGTTTGAAGGGCGATAAGGAATGTGCAATTTCCCCTTTAATCCAGGCACGACACTCAGCAGCAAACATAGTGAAATGTTTCAATGACATGCTGGCAGCGCACGCCAATAAAGCTCACAGCGAGCATGAAACATTGTTGTTGTCAGATTCCACAGGCAAACGTTGACACGTTTTTGCCAGCTGCGTGATTGAGTCGAAAGTGTAATCTCGACCACAACTAGAAGTTCAGTTATTACACAGGGCCGCTTGTTTCCTTGGACCAAGAAAAACAGGAAACACTATGTACATTTGCATTGCCGTCCGTGAAAATTGTGCGCTTGTCAAATGGAATAGTTTTGTGGCTGGTGACACAACAGACAATCTTGATAAATCCAATGAAACTTCCTGATTGGGCTTATGTTACAGTGGCCAACTCAAGAAATCAAATCACTTCGTCAACTCACTTTGTAGAGTCGTCAACTCACGTCGATCGCCATGTATTATTTTTCGCGCACACTCGGGATCGGGACTGCTATGAGTTGACGAAGTGATTTGACACTTGAGTTGACCACTGTTATATTAGCCCCTTAGGCTGCGATTAGATAAATGCGGAATGCGGAAATTGGTGAGCAGATAAATGCGGAATGGTAAATTTCTGCATTCCGCATTCCGCGTTTATCTGCTCCCCTTTTGTGGAATGGTGCATGATTGGGTGACGATGACAACTTCCAGCGTGTTGACCTCAAATGTTGCGTGTTAACGCAAACAGCAACTGAGATGTTTGACAAAAAGCATAAATTTACATGAAGAAATTCAAAATTCCGCAAAGGTGAGCAGATAAACGCGGAATGCGCTGAAATTTGCCATTCCGCGTTTATCTAATCGCAGCCCAAATGGACATGTGCAAGAGCAAGGCAGCTGACAAACATGTGTATACGTAGTCCAACCCAGTGGTTAATAAAAAATTTTTTTTATTCAAACCCCTTTTTTTAAAAAAAAAATTTTTTTTTAATTTAAAAAAATTTTTTTTTGTTCCAGCCAAAAACTGCCCGAAACGAAAAAATGAGCGCTAAAGCAAAAAATAGTGGCATTTTTCTTCCATAACGTGTAGTAAGTGCATATAAAGCACTCACGACACGAAAACAATACTAAACAATGGTCAATGAGTACCAACAGTAGTCAGGTACACACCCGTACACTTCCCCCACGTGGTGTGGGCAGGGTTGGGCAAAAAACGTTTTTTTTCAAAAAATCGTTTTTTTTTAAAAAAAAACGTTTTTTTTTAAAAAAAACGTTTTTTTTTAAAACGCCCAGATGACCAAAATATGCCCCCCAAAAAATTGGAAAACGCTCATGTTGGGAAGAAAACATGGTTAAATGAAGTCATTCTATGTGTTCTGAGGCAAAATAAACAGGTTTCAACCCTTTTCTGGCGAGTTGCTAAGATCCCATATCAGACCCGCATCGTGGGACCAACTTTGGCCGGGGTCATCACTGAAAGTCAAACTCCGTATATCGACGTATCTCGACAAAGTAAAAATTGGTCGAAAATTTTTTGAAAAAAATGGGACAAAAAATTGATTTTCCTTGATAATCAGGGTACTTTCCCTGAAAAATCAGGGAAAATCAAGGAAATTCAGGATTTAAAAAAAACGAAAAACGACCCAGGCGTTTTTTTTTAAAAAAAAACGTCGTTTTTTTTAAGAAAAAACGCCGTCGTTTTTTTTTGCCCAACCCTGGGTGTGGGTGCCTTGGTGTGGCTTTGTGACACTCAAAACGGCAAATTTGGGTGAAACTATTGCCTCTTGGTACACGACCAATGCAAATATGTGACAAACAGTGTAAATATAGAGTGAATATCACACCGAATCACTGCTTTCGGGTCTGTTGCATGGATAAATGCATGCCCACCCAGTCACATGTACATGTGTAATCATATGAGAGGCCATGTGAGTGTGTGCACTATGTCTAGATGCCACAAAACAACGATTATGGCACCCAATACACCCATGGTAGGGTCGGGTGATGTTAACAGTAGCAATTTTTATGCAAAAAATAGCACTTTTAGAGCAAAAAAATAGAGAAATTTTCGAATTTTGAAATAATAAAAAAATTTTTTTTTAACTTTGGAATGAATTTTTTTTTTAAAATTTTTTTTTAATAAAAAAAACTTTTTTTTTTTAAAAACCACTGGTCCAACCACGAACTCATGAGACGACTTATTTTGAAGTTGACTTGTACGGATCCAATAATGTTCCGCTTCCACGTATTTCGGAAATGAAAGAAAGAGAAACGCATGTATTTTTTTAAAACCACGCTCTCCACCTCGGTGCGTAAATTCCCTTTTGGCTCCCAAAACATTTGTGTGTTGAACGACGTTGCTGTTCGCGTAAGCACGCAACAAATTGAGGTTTTGTGTGTTGAACGACGTTGCTGTTCGCGTAAGCACGCAACAAATTGAGGTCAGCCAGCTGGAACTTGTCATCATCTCTCTCGGCCCAATCTCTTTCTTTTGTTTGCAAAAACCCGTGTAACCGGTGCATTTTTTAATCTGGCCAAGCAAGCTTTAAACAAGTTGAAAAATGTTTGCTCTCGCAAACAAACCAATAGAAATATGGCTCTCCCCGTTCATATAAAAGTTTAATACAAGAGGCAAACAGGTTTCTCAATTCTGATCGAAACAGTTTGTCTGACTGAAGTTCATTTCAAGTTGAAGATTCAGACCCAAGCCATATTTGTGGTAATCCAAGGGTTACACGCAGATGTTTCGATCAAAATTGATAAACCTGTTTGCCTCTTGTATTAAACTTTTATATGAACGGGGAGAGCCATATTTCTACAAGAAATAAAAATGCCCCAAGGGGCATAAAAGAAATATGGTTCCCTGGCTGACTGACATAAGAGAACGATACTAGCTTGCGCCACTTTGTTGATGTCTCATGAAGCACTGGAATAAACGTAAGTGTGTTCTGAGCTGTTTGATGCCGAACAGCAGATATTGAACCACATTCCCGGCGCGTGTTGTTTTGCCACCAGAGATACAGGGCATGGAGCGCTCATTTAGAAACAGTGTTTGATACTGAAAGAGTGCAATGTCTCTCCTTGTTGAATCATCGTGCGCAACCGAAGACGACACAGTTACCGTCGTGAGGTTGAAAAGAAGCAACAGCTGCCCAAATATGAATGTTTCGATATCGGCTGGCTGTTGGTTCAAAACAGCACGCGCCGGGAATATGGTTCAATATCTGCTGTTCGGCATCAAACAGCTCAGAACACACTTACGTTTATTCCAGTGCTTCATGAAACATCAACAAAGTGGCGCAAGCTAGTATCGTTCTTTTATGTCAGTCAGCCAGGGAACCATATTTCTTTTATGCCCTTTGGGGCATTTTTCTTTCTTGTACATCCAATGCAGTAATTCTATTATGATGTGCATACGTCCAAACTAAAAGAAGCATGTCACAAAACAATGTGTCATTTATCCAAAACGGAAAAGCATGCCATTTTTTCAATGTACTAGGCAAAAAACCTGCATTAAGAACAAATTGGCAGTATGATTGCAACTCTTTGCGTTGGCAATAGCTTGCCATACGGAACATCGGTGCATCCTGGGTTTTGGTGCGTGATCTGTACATCATTATGATTTATGGCAGCAGCATTGAATCAAACCTGCACGTTCTTTATGCCTTGGCAATTTAAATGTATATGCATGGCATGACAAATTACTTTTTGCTACTGTTCGGTCGTGTGTTGCCAGTTTGTTGCTTTTTGTCCCAAGCTTTGTCGGGTGTACACTCGTGTGTAGCATGATTGCACAAAGCATGTATAGTCCGTCCATCAGCTCATGTCACTTTGTGATGCTGCTGGCCAACTTGTTCCCTTCCTCCACGTCCTAATGACCTTCCTCCACGTCCTAATGAAAGAGAAATTGAGTTTCCGAAAAATTTTTTGCTCCTAAGTTGTGTTTTTTATGAAACGGACGTGTTTTATCTATTTTAATTTAATTTAATTTTAAATTTGATTGAATTCAATCATTTTCGACACGTTTTGTCATTTTTTAAGTTTTTTTGCAAAATCGGTCACGCTCAATTTCTCTTTCATTAGAACGTGGAGGAAGGGAACAAAGCAGCCAGCAGCATCGAAAAGTGACATGAGCCGGTAGATGGACTATACAGTTCCGGGTGCAATTCCAGGCTGAAAGTTGAACTCGCGTGCACGCGCGCGAGTGCACGCGACTTCAACTTTCAGCCCAGAATTGCACCCGGTACTGTATGCACATACACAATCATTAAGGCCACTTTATACTCTGTCTCGTGGCGATACACGCAACATTTTCTCGCAACATGATTGGCTGTTGCGCGCGCATGAGCCAATCAGCGCGCGATAAAATGTTGCGTGTATCGCAACGAGACAAAGTATAAAGTGGCCTTCAAACGATTTTATTTGCAAATTAATGACAATTATGGTCTGTGAGACTGTTGTAAGATCGCATGTAATGTGAGTGTTGTTGTTGTTGTTGCAGTGCGTGCAACCGCAAGCGTCGTCAGCGAAGACAACGTCGTTCGATCGTGTCGGGCAGCACGGCCAGCTGTGTGAGAAGGGTGGACTTGGAGTCACAGTTGAGCTTCAAGGTACACTTTGATCGATTGAATAAATGATCGTTTAACTGGGTTATTGGACGAGTGAACGATTGAATGGATGACTGATTGATTGTTAATTGACTCATTTATTGATTGACTGTAGTCGCTTCACGCCCTGCGTGCCACATTCACCACTCCCACCAAATGTTGGCGTCGTTTCCTCACCGCGTTCTCTGTGCGTCTCAACGCTCGTTGGCTGCTGCGATCGGAGGACGGAGGCCGGACAACCAGCAGTATGATGCCCGGTTGGGTATACATTGATTGCGTGATCGTCTTTGGTGATGTTCCACTGCCAATAAGACGAGCGGATGAAACATCAGCGCACCTGCACCCGCATATCATTTCCGACAAATCACCCAATGACAATAACTAATGAATGTCAAGTCGTATCCCGTGTCTGTTCGGCATCCGTGTGCTGGCCATGTGCTGGATCGTGATTGGCCACAGCCATCTATTCTCGCTGCCACATGTGTCGAATCTGCTGACGTTGGTCGAACATACAAGGGACACTGTAGCTGCACAGGTGGGTACTGTAGGTATACGGTAGTGGGTGGAAGGGTACGGTAAATTAAAACATACAAACATAAAACATACATACGACTTACTTCATGGCAGCTGGTGCTGAATGCGTCGCTTGGCGTTGACGCTTTCTTCACACTCAGTGGTCTGTCCTGCCGCGTACGCCTGGACAAAACGGTCGGTGAAACGTCACAATTTGCAATTTTAAAATCATGCCCCAATCAAACAGCATGTTTCAGCACCAAACGCCTGCGTCCGCACTCGGCCGCCAGCGACCGTTCGCAATGGCATCCTAAACGCCTATTGTTGTGCCTGTCAGGGCCGCTCAGGGCACGTCTGAGGTGCTTTGTTGAGGTCATAATACGACCGTCCGCTTATGATAAATTGGGCAAGTTTGTACAGCGGGTCTATAACAGGTACCTGTTCTGTGCTACAGTTCCGGTTGCAGTTCTAGGCTGAAAGTTGAAGTCGCGTGCACGTGCGTGCACGCGAAGTTACTTAGACTTTTGCCTATACTTTGCACTGTTTCGCACGCGCGTGCACGCGACTTCAACTTTCAACCCAGAATTGCACCAGGTACTGTATGTAATGTGTGTACTATGTACGTACCATATAAATACTGCATGCATCTGGTGCCTGTGTTACTTACAGTTACATGACGTCACAGGGTTTCCTCCCAAATCAGATATTTGGCCAATTTTATTGTCGTCGACTGATTTCGTGCAACCGCAATTTTACCGCGGGTCGTTTCCAACGGTTCCGTATCTTTATGGGCCAGTGAACCTTTTGGGCCACAGTACTTTTTGGGCCATGTGACCTTGTGGGCCAGGTACTTTTTGGGCCACATAAGGTTTCGGACCAGGAACCTTTTGGGCCATGTACCTTTTGGGCCAGGTACCTTTTGGGTCAGGTACTTTTTGGGCCACATGTGCATGGCGCACTTTTTGGGCCAGGCACCCTTTGGGCCAGGTACCTTTTGGGCCATGTTACTTTTTGGGCCATGTTATACCTATCGGACCATGTACCTTTTGGGCCAGGTACCTTTTGGGCCAAGTATGTTTTGGGCCAGGTAAATTTTGGGCCACATGTGCATGGTGTACTTTTTGGGCCAGGTACCTTATGGGCCATGCCATGTTATACCTATCGGACCATGTACCTTTTGAGCCAGGTACCTTTTGGGCCAAGTACGTTTTGAGTCAGGTACTTTTTGGGCCACGTGTGCATGGTGTGCCGGGCCACATGTTTATTTTTACTCAAATGACAGCCTGAACCAGGATCACGTCCACAGTACCTGTAGCGAACTGATCTAGCGTCGATTATGTGAAAGTTACACAACAGGTGCCGCATGCATTTTGAGCCAAGGTTTAGGCTTTTAGATCAAAAACATAAGTACTATGTGGGACACAGCTGTATGTGGGTACCATTTACGACAGACATGCCAGAGGGACAACGCACAAAAAAAACCACCCCCCCCCCAGCCCCCCCCCACACCCACCCCAAAAAAAGAGGGACATACCAGCGTGTTGCCGTATGCGCCTGTCTGACTGACAAAAGTGTCTATAGTTACCGGTAACAAACCACTCACAGCCTGTCCGTTTGACCACAAGCATTCTTTTTTGTTGATTTCTTTTTTTATCAGGGAAGGCGCCGGGGCATCGTTTCTGTCAACTCTTTAGACCGCATTTGTAGCCTTGTTGAAACATTAATGACTCTCCGAATGTTGGAAATCGAAAGTGCGCATTATTTATCGATCGCCATCAACATACACGCATAGACGTAGACGGCAGGTTGGTTGATGTTCCATGAATGATGATATAAGGCAAGTAGGTAAAAACCATTTGACGGCGCGCGTTACATTTCAACAGTTTTTATGGAGGCCCACTCTTGATCATGGTGTGATTTTTTGGGGTTTTGTAAGCTGACTTTAGCATTTGGAACGAAGCCAGATTAATTTTGGTCACAAAATCAGGTTACTTGTGTGTGAAGTTGTTACTTGCGTGTGATCCAAAGTAGATAGATTGCCTGTTAAAAAATTGACTATCCAAAAAGCGATCAAACTTAGTAATCGGATCAGACCAGTTCTGTCTTGGTGACGTGACTTCTTTGAACTAAGGATATTAAGAAATTTAGTGATGCCACTCATTTCGACCAGCGTAAAATGTGTTCGCCGACGTAAGATGAATAACTTTTAAGCTGGAAGAATTTAGTACCCCAGTAATCGGGGCATGCGCGGTAGCTTTTACATGAACGGGGAGAGCCATAGGTATTTCCACTAGTTTGTTTGCGAGAGCAAGCATTTTTCAACTTGTGTTCTTAACATCCTTAATGCAAGAAACACGTGTGACCAAGGCAAGTCACATCCGATCCTATCACCAAGCTTGATATCGCTCTAATTTTAAATAGGGCACAGAATCTATTGTGTTGTTCTGATCTCCATGACAGCGTGGTCAAAAAGTACCTTTATCAGGTTAAGGACACTACATGTTGGAAATGCGATGTGAATGGTCTTCGACTAGGGAGTAAATTGGTACTGACTGACGGTTTTCGGACACGACGAATTTGAACAAGGGCTTAATTTTTGGTCCGGACTTTCTGGGATCGACAATCTGGTCTCCTACTGGGGTAGTGCGCCTCGTCTGTAACTCCGCCCATGTAAAAACACCTCTGCCATAACATTTCACTGACGTAACCTCACGCTTTTACCTCGCATGGGGCCTAAGGTACGTGAAAGAGGGACATACCCGTGCGTTGCAGTATGCGCCTGTCTGACTGACGAAAGTGACTGCCGTGGGAATGACTGTTTTATTACACGTTTGAGCTCAAGCGTCGTCCGATTTTATGTACTGTATATGCGCAAGCGATCATGTGAGTAAAAATAAACATGCGGCCCAACAGGCACACCATGCACACGTGGTCCAAAAAGTACATGGCCCAAAAGATACCTGGCCCAAAAGGTACCTGGTCCGAAATGTAACGTGGCCCAAAACGTTTACCTGGGCCACAAGGTACATGGCCCATAAAGTACGCCATGCATACAGTATGTGGCCCAAAAAAGAACACCACACCATGTACATGTGGCCTGAAAGGTACCTGGCCCAAAACGTACCTGGCCCAAAATGTACACCATGCACATGTGGCCCAAAAAGTACTTGGCCCAAAACGTACCTGACCCAAAAGGTATCTGGCCCAAAAAGTACGCCATGTGCTTGACGCCCAAAAAGTACCTGGCCCAAAAGGTACCTGGCCCAAAAGGTGTGTGGCCAAAAAGGTTCCTGGTTGGAAACCTTATGTGGCTTAAAAAGTACCTGGCCCAAAAGGTCACATGGCCCAAAAAGTACTGTGGCCCAAAAGGTTCACTGGGCCATAACGATACGGAGCCGTTTATATTACAGTATACCGCACGGTGCAAAATATGGCGCCAATCCGTTTACGTTGGGCAAAGCGCAGCCCCAAATGAGTGCAGGAATTGAACACATATAATCAGTGGCGCTGTTGGTACCCTTACACTCTTTATAGTGTCGATGGCACACCCCGCATGTATATCTGCGTTGACGACATTAGAACAAGCCACATCATTATGTAGGTGGTTGGTAGACACACAAGCAAATCAACGTTTGTCCTAGTTTGCAATGGAACTTTTGGGGACGAAATTTGAGCATGGGGTTCTTGCGATAAAACCAAAACCAAATAAAATTTCAGTGGGTATGATAATGTAATGTAATGTATATCCAGGGAGATTCGGACAGTTGAAGTTTGACTTTGACAGATGAAGTTTGGTTTAAATGGTTCAGCCGTGAAAGAATTAACATGACTAACTTCATTTCATTTTTTGCACAATACTAGTGGTTTTTTCAAGTATTCGACACAATCGTACACCATCATGTTACCCCGATTTCGACCCAAGACCGACAGAAATTTTGCACCGATGCTGTTTGGTGCTCTGACAGTGACTTTGTTTACATCAATCAAAACATACCCGACAACAATGGCAACGGATGAAGCGCATGGTTTGTGGTTTCCGCGAGCTGGACCTGTCGATCCATTTGGTACGTTTGCTTGATTTTGGCTTGGTTGATCTACTATTCATTAATAACGTGCTCGATGTCCCGACACTTGCTTTTGCTAAACATTATTATTGCTTTGTTCCCATTCCAACCATGATGTGTCTGGTCACTATGCAAGAGACGGTCTGTATGTTACACATGCACAGTACAAAAACTGGAAAAAATGATACAATACGACCACGACCGATCTCCAATCTTTCAATTTTTATTATATGCTGAATTTCCCCGTCAATTCCAGAAACCGGTTGCCACCATATGGACGAGAGCACAGCGCCGACATCCGACTACAGTATGATCTACAAGCCAACTGGTTGTGTGCACAACTGCACCACAGCCATTGTGACGTGTACGAAAAAGGGGTACTATTTTGAACATAAGGAACATGCCGCTCATGATAACATCACCATTGAATGCACCGAGAGTCGAACCTGGCACCGCAGACCCTACAGATGCAGTCCGCGTACGTTTCGGGGCTTGTGTGGAGTCCTTCAGTGACACCATCGGGATTCGGCGTTTTGGGTCGCACGGTCATGTGTGCAATCGCACTGGTGCACCGCCTGTGTGTGAAAGCAGGTTGAAACTGCCACTATACATACAAACCCAGCATACATATGGATATCAATGTGTTTGTGCGATGCTTTCTGGGCTAAATTTCATAACAGGTTCGATGTGAAATGTTACAGCATACATCGATTGAATGTCATTTCTGCTTCTATTTCAGCGGTCAAGAAATGGTTGGTGTTTCTGGCGATCCTACTTGGAGTGCTGATATTGGGTTTTCTATCGGCATTCCTTGCGTGGTGTTTGTCACGGACAAATGAGCCGGCGGACAGAAACCAACAAACGCAGCACAAATCGATCAGTTGTAGCGAAAAGACACCACGAATGAGGCTTGAAAGTGAATATGGATACTAGAAGCTGAAAAATTGTGATCTTGTGGAAAAATAGAACTTATGCACTATGAAGATTATCTGGATCGCAAATCCTTTATACATATATGACAGGACAGTGGCTGTGTTTTTATAAACATTGTTTCTTGGACAACAGAGAACGACTGTACTTGTGTGTGATTAAAAACTAATAGTGCACATGGTGCATGATTTCTCTTTTATATTCGTGTGGTGTTGTGCGTTTTCTCATATAATCCCATGTGCCAAAACGAAAATAAAACGACTGATGCGGTTTCGTGTTATTATTGCTTGTTTTCACGCGTGCACTCACGCAAATATTTTACATGATAAATGAATGACAGGGGACACGACAAGTGACAAGAGGATGCGCGCTTTGAAAAAGATGCAAAATAGCTCAAACGGCGCGGGGAAAGTGCATCAAGTATCCCATGCGCTCTGGAACGCTAAAATCATGATATTTTCTTGTGTGCTGCGGTGCCCGATACAAGAACAGAAACTGGCTCACGTGGTACCCCAAACGATATCCTGAATTCCATATTTGACTGCGGCTTGGCTACGCGTATCAAGAATGCACTCTTGCTTGGGGCCAAACCTCGGGTCAACACCAAAAATTAGCATAGAAATTATTCCTGTACCTACAGTTGTGCTTACGGCTCGCTTGTGGCGTTTCATTTCATTGGAACAGATATTTTGTACTGTTCCCCCGGCTTCGGTACGTTACTTCACTGTTGCTGACCTACATATATCACCTTTTTAAGACTCCTGATGTAATTTTCTGGAAAACAAGTCCACAATCAATGTTTCGAGAAAATCACAAAAAAATCATGTGTATCAGGATTTTCGCTTCATCAGATACACTTGCGGATGCAGTGCTCGCAAACTCACAAGCACGCGCAAACTTACCGTAACCCGCAATTACCTGATGCGCATTGTTCTAGTCTAGGCGCTAATTAGAGAGTATTAGCACCTCAGATGCACACTGACCGACAGAGCTAGTAATTATCGGCAGAACCATGCGCCTGAAGTAAACACATCACATGGGCAGGCATATATTATGATGAAATTTGATAGCATCAACGCTCCAGCGCTTTCGTTGTCAAGGATTAAGGGCAGGGCAAATACAGTAACCCTTCAGCTACCCACTCACCAATGTGCACCTGGCGTATCTTTTGTTTTGCTTTCACTTCTTATGTGTGTTGCATTGTGTGATCAAATTGAGCGTTGCCATTTCTGATTTTCTGCATTCTCACCGTTGTAATCCGTTGCGCTTTGCGGATTGCTTGATTTTGTATGTTTTGTGAAACATCGCCGAGTTACACATTCACCTACCGATAGCAAGCACTGCGATTTCAGACCTGCTTAATAATAAATGGATCAGACCGTCGTTTAAGTGCCAGAAGACAGAGTGCCTGCGAACCCCAATGGAGCCGCACCACATTCAACACCATTTGTCCGATTTCAACGGTTTCACGCCGAAACGCAAGCGAGCAATACACGAAGACGAGGTACATAAATAAGATTGTGTCTTTCATGGTTCTTTATAAAATTCGGTACAGATTTTCTGTCATAAGATATGAGTTTAAGAATTTCAATTTTTACTTCCTTGTGCGATTTGTCACAGGACGAAGAGTCGGCAGACATGCGGCTAACGATCAACGCAAGGGAACGACACCGTATGCACGATTTGAATGCAGGTGCGAACGTTTGGCCGCAAAGCAATCGTATTCCGCTTATATTCATATCTCGTCAATGGCGGACATTGTCAGTTCTCGTCGTTAAAGGGCTCGGGACATAACCGAAGGAAGGGTAGCAGGACATATGTTACATACCGTTGGAAAGCATTCCGACAGCCTATGTCACGCACAAATTTTAAGCTCCTTGGAGATTCCCTATCTCTTGGCAGAGGGACTTTTCGTTCCAGAAAAACTGAATTTTTGCACAAATTGGAACGACCGGTGCAGAAACCTCAAAGTAGCTGAAGGTCAAGTAACACGTGGATAGGATTACAACAGTTTCGGAATAACCTACCATCATAACTTCAGTCGCTCAAACCATTGCTTCACACGGTGAGGGTGCGCAACGTTCCAAAAATCGGCCTTATTTTTCGATAACACAAGTTTGTCCCTAAATTTTGAGGCCACGCTCAGCGCTGCGGAAATAAGAATGCAATGGAGAAATAGAGCATCGTCGAAAGTACCAGAAAATAAGGTTTTTAAATTTTTTAACTCATGGCTAGCTCCGTGACAGGCCTAAAAATCCATTAAATTGCCGCTAACTTAGGTGGTTACATTCATTGCCAGAATTGTGACACATAAAGGCCACAGATTGTATCGGATTCGAAACAAAAAATTGAGAGAAACGTCTGGTTTAACAATCTGTCAAGGTCCGAAGACCCCAAGGTCTACAGATTTCTCGGGGTAACCATACTAACCTGAATATGATATTCAGCTATAAATGCTTATTGTTAACAGTTATTGTAAATGTGACAGCACCAAACAATGTATCTCGAAAGTAGCTTTCGAACGATATGTAAGGTCCGGGGCCTCCTCCCCCCTTTTACTTGTCCCCCCTTTTTTCCCTCGGGTTTAGGCTCAGGCTTAGGCTTAGGCTTGTGATTGGGCTTAGGCTTAGGCTTAGGCTTCCAGCTTTCCCTAACAGCCGGATATGTTGTAATTCACATAACGCGCGACCATGTGACAAAGAGCGACGATGTCTCACAACCATATATAACAAGCCCCAATAAATTCTTACGCTTAAGGGCAGAGGCTAAAAAATTGCTTTTTTGACGATTCTGGAATGAACCGTCACGCCACCGTGTACGATTTCGGAATTTTGACCGTTGCTTGTCCATAGTCAGAGATAGTATGGGCATGTTATATATCGTTCGATAGCTACGTTGAAGCTACATCGTTTGATACTATCAAGTGTGCAATAGTCTTTAACAGTAACGACTTATAGCTAAATATCGTATTCAGGCTGGCATGGCTGCAGCAGCCGGACCATGGAGTTTGAAGTTTTGAAACTCGTCTAGATTCTTGGACTGCGCGTTTATCTAACTTTCTCGATTCCAATGCAATGCAATACGTGTCTTATTTAGATCACATTTCCGTCAATGAATGCAACTATGCAGTTTAGGGTCAATTTTTAAGTCTTTTTCGGCCTGTCACGCCGGTATCTAAGTGTTTCGAAATTTAAAAACCTCATTTTTTGGTACTTTCGAAAATGCTCTATTTTTCTGTTGCATTTTCATTTCTGCAACACAACGCGCCGCCTCAAAATTTAGAGACAAACTTGTGTTTTCGAAAAATGGGGCCGATTTTCGGAACATTTCGCACCCTCAGTGAGTGAAGCAATGCTTTGAGCGACGGAAGTTCTCATGATAAGTTATCCAGAAGCCGTTGTAATCCTATCCACGTGTTACTTGACTTTCAACTCATTTGGGGTTTCTGCACCGGTCGTTTCAAGTTGTGAAAAAATTCACTTTTTTTCTGGAACGAAAAGTCGCTCTACCAAGAGATAGCGAATCTCAAAGGAGCTTAACGTTTGGGCGTGACATATGCTGTCGCAGTGCTTTCCAACGATGTATAACACTGCGCTCTGCTGCCCTTCCTTCGGTTGTGTCCCGAGCCCTTTAACTCAACCCTAATGCATACACTGATTCGGAGCTGCCTGAGTTGACGATTTGCGTTGACGACTTAAAAACAATTAGCCCATACAGTATGTCTTGCTTCGAGAGAACGCTTTGCGATTTTTTTTATTTGAGTTTTTGCACCTCCAGTGCCAGGTGAATGCAAACGCCCGCAGGCAATGTGGCAAATCCTGTTAATCCCGCGATTTATCAGCTATAACATCTCTTACCGCAATTTGATCTTGCATTGAGATTTCACTCATTTGTTCAACTAATTGTGTGATGTTTCAGCACTGGACGAACTTCGCAAAGCCATACCCTATGCGCATAGCCCGAGTGTGCGGAAATTGAGCAAAATCGCCACGCTGTTGCTGGCCAAAAATTACATCATCATGCAGGTGCATTAAAAACTGGGAA
This sequence comes from Rhynchonema sp. JSB1_4, assembly GCA_030248065.1. Classification (NCBI taxonomy): domain Eukaryota; kingdom Metazoa; phylum Nematoda; class Chromadorea; order Monhysterida; family Xyalidae; genus Rhynchonema; species Rhynchonema sp. JSB1_4. The sequence goes on from JASAMV010000311.1 coordinate 54,579, forward strand.
GACTGGGTTGTCTCAGGGCGGGATTGCGATAATAATGCAAAGCCAAATACTGGGTCAGGTTTCGGAAAGTTTTGTGGTACGTCGAAGAATTATTTCGAATTATTTCACGATTGATATCGTGTCCTCTTTGAATCTTTCTGTCCAAAACTCCGGAGCATTCTTAAAACAATCAGGCTAGACTCTTGGATTCACTGGTGTTTGACACATTTTGTGCCACTCAACAACATGAACATTCAGTCAGTCATCTGTGTCAATGACTGTACAACACCCGCAGTTGGTGGACAGTCAGTTTTCAATGTCGGCAGCAATCAATAACAACCAATTGTTAAATGCAGGCAAAAGCAATCGATGAGCTCAAACTGGTCATTCAGTCGTTGCAACTGCAACAGGGTAGCGCCGGTGGACAGGCGCACGCACCAGGTCCACCCCAACGACATCAGCGCCAGATGCAGGCCCTGTTTGCAGGGGGCGCACCCCCACATCACATAATGGTGCCCTTTCCGATCACCATGTTGTCTGCTGCGCCGCCACAATTGTTTGGCGGGGGTAAAAAGGACCAGAAGCCGGCCATAGACCGGTCTGATGATGACCCGACCAGAGCTTGAACCCCCGGACCTGGACAAGGAGTTGTTGTTATTATAATGTACCCCCCGCGCGAGTTAAGTTATTTTGGGCAACGAGTTGTCGTCATAATTTGCATGCGAGTCGAAAGTTTCAGAAATTCGTCAAAAGACTTTCGGCTTTGACAGCAAAAGCCTGCGCGCTTTTCTGTAATTCTCGTATGTCAAGTACGCCTTGAATAAGGCACCAAGCACCGCCAGCCGCTGCTGTTTCGGTTTAGCACGGCGTCATTTGCCCGTTTGCTATCAGTCATGCGCGGATTGGAATTTTGTGTGATGCTCTTGCAAATTCGTTGCAGTTCCGCGATTATGTTTCATTGTACAGTTCTGAAAATTATAATCGCTTGACTCTCGATTACACTGCATTTTTAATCACCACAGCAATGTGTGCATATTGTTTTTCAAGGTTTCTCTCTGTGCGTTCAAATGAGGTCTCTGTTTTATCCATCCGTTTTTTGCAATTTCTTGTGAAAACATGGGCAAATATTACATGGATTCTTATGATCATCAACTTCATTTTGGATATTTGATTCTATACATGTAGTAACTTTGGTCTGCTATGGCCTGTGACTGTTCTGTTAGTTTCTTGACGTTTGTTCTCTTAATTCACACTTTTGACTACTTTTTCGTATTGCACAAACGTGGTTTCATGATCGTTTCTGATACGATTCGCACTCGCAGTCAAACCGTGATTCAGTCATCCTCCTAGTCTTCTCATTTTAGAGCTCAATATCTTTTCGCGAAAGAAAATTATAAAATTTGTTTTACGTACGCATGTATGTGCTGTATACGTTCGTGTTTTTACAGTAACCCGTCAAACTTGATGATGACTCACGGACTCCGCCTATCCGCGTGCTCTGATTGGTTGGCGTTCACAAAGCACAAGACATCAGAAGCTTCGTAGCGAGTTTGACAAAATCGGGGAACGACATTTCATAAGAAATGTGCGAGTCGGAGCGAAAAAAATAGAATAAGTAACATTATGATAACCTTCAAATACCACACCGAAATACTGTCAAATCCAAATGCAAACACACCTCTGCTTGGCCACAAGCGACCCAAGTCAGCAAAGAACAAAGCAGAAGACAGGAGGCGATCTTACGAGAAAACAACACGCACACACTCTTTTCTTTATAGTGACCTTCTGAATTCTTTGGACCCCGCAATACAGTAGCAAGAATCTGTCTAGACCGAAAATATATAGATATATCTGTCCAAGAGCATGTGTAGGTAGACTTTCACCACCGACAGCGGGAAAACGGGAAGTGCAATTCCGCCGTTTATACATGAAAACCAACATTAACTGGCGACTATACATCATGCAGGTGCCGTGGGCCGACTTAAAAGGCGTGTGTTTCCATCAAAATTTGTCGTAACCTGCATGTGATATGTATATGTAGCAGCAGTTGGAAAACAAAAACACGTCATTGGCCAACTGTGACACAGTTGTTGGGCTACCGAAAAGTTACATTACATAGTCCAGCACTTCTATCCCAGCAAGAATGAAGTTTGTTCTGTTGAGCTTGATACATCAAAGTGTAAAAATAAGCAATTAGAGGAAATCAATCAAAATTAGTGTACGAACTCAAAGCAAATGTCTCGTCGAAATGATATTAGTCTCGCGTGGGCGCTCCCACCCGGGTTGTTTTGTGGATACGCATCGCTTCCGAAGCTGCACCATTGCTCTATGTAGCTTTCGCTTTGATATGCCATTTTAGGCCCAAAAATTGAACCTGATTTTGTTTTTCTTCTTAAAGCGAAACAGGTTTGTTCACATGAACGCGGTTTTCAGTTGTACAGATTTTGAAGGATCAAACAGGCCTCAGTTTCTACTTGTAGGGCTAAATTGTAAGGTGCCTTAGTGTGACGAGAATGTGCCATTTTCAGTGATAAAGGTCATAATGAGTCAATTCACGATTGTATTACCGATGGCGCTGTGTGTGCTGGTGGTGATTGACGCACAGCCAATGATTGAATCTAGCGAGCTGAAACGAAATGGAGATCCGGGGTTGGTTGGGTTTTGGTATTGACTGACACAGATACATTATCTTGATGTTGGTGCTCTCTCAACTACACCACAATTATAGGCACGCTCATAACTATAAGAAATATCTCAATTTTGTATCCGCAACACTAAAGTTTCAGCTGTGTGTAAACGATTTTTGTCAACCACCACATCAAGTATACATACATACAGTACCAGCTGCAATTTTTGGCTGATTGGCGGCAAAGCCTGCCGCGCCTGCAGGCGCGGGCTCAATACAAAAGATAGCAGTGTGCCGCGCCTGCAGGCTTTGCAGGCTCAGTGCATAAGCGGTCGCATACGAGCCTGCCGCGCCTGCGCAGGCGCGGCAGGCGCGGTGAGTACACTGCTGCGCTTGCTTGTTCGTGTGACATTTAGGTTTCAACATTTAATGTCTTTCTGCGATATTTGTCCGCTTGTTTTTGTCCGTTCATCATGCCGGTTCGTACTGGATGTGGCATTTCAATTCGGAAGCTGAAACAGAAAGTTCGTCAACTACAAATGGTAAACCACGAACGAAATGGTCAGCGAATATCGCATTTTGTGCGCGAAACCATCAAAGAAATGCACGACCTTGGGTACAAAAACCACCAAATATAGCATGAGCTTGTCCGCGCTTTTTGAGTGTTTGGTCACTTTTCGGAACATGAATAAAACGTCAAAAGTGGTTTGTTTGTCAAAAGCAGCGATGTGGATAAAATGTGACTTTGGTTACAGTTTTATTGTTCGTTTTTGCAAGGCATTTGCTCGGACAAGCGGACAAATGTCGCAGAAAGACATAAAATGTTGAAGCGCATACGAGCCTGCGCAGGCGCGGCAGGCTCGTATGCGACCGCTTATGCACTGAGCCTGCAAAGCCTGCAGGCGCGGCACACTGCTATCTTTTGTATTGAGCCTGCGCCTGCAGGCGCGGCAGGCTTTGCCGCCAATCAGCCAAAAATTGCAGCTGGTACTGTAGTTTGGTGATCGAATCGGATCAGACCAGACTATTTGCGGTTCTCGAAATTCGCAGCAAGTACCGTCGCAACGGTGGGGCAGGACCGATTGGTTCGATAGGCATGCGCTTGACACGTGGCATTCCGTTTTCAGAATGGATCCGATTCTGATGAAATCGCTGGGTCTTCAATCCGATCCGGCCTGGTTCGCGATCAAACGTAGTGATCATGCCGATGAAAAGATTGCGCCGTGGCGCCATATGATGCTGAAACGAAAACGCGAGTCGAAACGTGAAAATCTGCTTAAAAATTGCTTCTACAGTCCCATGCAGTGTAATTTGCCGTTTTGAGACATCGCGGAAATCACCAAGTGATTATAATGTGACCACAGTCTAGCCTCTTTATATTGACCACTTTGTGTTGGTGACCAGGGCAAACGTCGATTTGGTCAGCACTCGAACGCTATCAAACGATGATGATATTTTGTAGAAGGATAACTACGCTCGGTACCCCGATCACGGACTACAAAGGGGCTAGACAGTGTGATGTTTCACAGCTAATGTTTGTTTGATCTCATGCATAACAACAGCATCTACATACATATTACTGCACACAAATGCTACGCTTTGCCACGCTCTGTCTGTCCCTCCTGTCCTTTGGTGACGTATTTCGGTATGTGCCAAAACCAATGGCACACACACACCGTTTCGGAGCATTAGGGAATAAAAGATTGCTGCATTACCAGTTTTGTCACTTTGTCATGTGTGCCAGATTTCACAAAGGATCCCCTAAGTGGCTGCTCGTACAAACCTTCCAGACCGCAACAAAGCAGCACCCAAAATGAGATTCATAAATGCCTGGGCATTTTTATGCGTGATTTTTCTCTTCGCACCCATAAATGACAGAAATTGACCGCTTTCCGGAATAAACATCTGCCGAAAAACAGACAGACCATCACCAGCATTTTACAACCCAATTAACAACGTTGTTGCAAAAACAGTCGGTTCCGATGCGGTAATTTGGTCGAAAGGTTGATGATAAAACGAAACATTGTATCGTGGTGACTGGCTTTGTTCTGTACCGCGGCGGCACACCGTGTCGTGTGTGTGTGTGGTGTCATTCTGACTCGCTGTATTGCTGTTTCGACAAAAAAACACAAGGTTTCATACTTTCTTCAAACTGAAACAAGAATTGGCTCTTACTACGAACAAATTGTCGTGCAGCGAACAGTTTTCAATCATCGCAAAACCGGACAGAATTTCACATCAGCACTTGTTTCACAAGATAATTTTCGCAGTTTTCCGCTTTTTTAACAAGGGGCCCATTGTAAAATTTTGAGGTTGTCACAATGTACTGTATTTCATGACAGCAGCGCACATGCAGCACAACTCAGACATTGTCATTTTTGCATCTCAACAAACATGGTTTCGTAAAGAAAAGTTCATGTTCTTGAATTGTCGGCCCTACGGAACGCCACAAATGGTCGGAGGGTGAGTGATTGGTGCACAAGCCCACACGCGTCGCTGGCAACGACAAACATTGCAAACGATTGTAAAAGTATGGTGTCTCCGTGTTTTGGTACACAACACCCAAACACGCAAACGTTGAAGGAATCAAAACGCAAGGATTAGTATCCGTGTAATAGATCCTATACAAAGAAAAACTTATTGGGTTCAAGAACGAACAGCCAGACGGTGTCGTGCACAGGTATTCAATCAACGCGGTACCCAATAAAGCACGGATACAAGACAAGCGTGTGTGTATGTACCTGCACCTTGTATCGATTGTGCACGCATGTTATGTGGCCACAATACAAGGATAAGATGATAGTGGGATGATGCCATAAAACAATCTCAAATACATTCGTTCAACGAGAAAGGGGGTGGTCGTAAAAGCTTTCAAGCCGAACGCACATTGAACATTGCCTGGTCGCGGCTGATTTATGGCCACTTTGCCTGCCAACGGGCATGTGACTAAACGATGCATGGCTGCAACTTTACATTTACGAAATACAGCCCTCATTCTTTTCTACTCAACTCTAGAAGTTGTGGATACAAAACGGTGCCAGTTTCACTCAGGCCTGCAGGTATTCTCGTTAAAAATAATCATTTCTTTTTCGATCAGGTTTGAAAGCCAAAGTGTCCTTCTATATTTCACAGACCACGATGTTACATCAACTCGTCCAAGTTTAATATACGTACTTACGTGACTCAACAGAACTACTGGCTCAACCAACACCCACAATTTGCTCTCAAGCCGGGGTAGGGGTCAACTTTTGTAAATCTCAGGTAGTATCTCACTTTCATCAATACCTGTCTAACACACAGGTACACAGGCAGGTGTAGTGAGTGACCGATGGGGTGCTATATGTAGGTGATCCGATTGGATTAATGATGTCGCAGTGTACTTTCTGGTGCCTGTTTTTAAGACGCAACCGTGTTATTGGTTGTATTTTGGTGGCTATGTTTTTATGGACTGTGCGACGTTTGCTTTGTATTTTTTATCATTCTGGCGTAAACTCGATCACAGCAAAGCTCTAGTTCGAATATTTCAGACCTCCGCTATCCTCACCACTACATACCCTCAGATGAGTGATTCAGCAATCACTTGAACTTTTCGCTTCGCTTCCTTCCACTCTTTCCTATCCGAATTCAATTTTTCGTCAAAACATGCGCCAAATCATGATGATTGGAAACTATTTCATGTCAACAACATCGTTGGTGTTGATCAGTGTGTTTGGTGTGCTTCACGCAACGGATTTCTGGTGAGAATCAGTTTTCATTTTGTTTTGGTTATGAACGGTGTTTGAACAACAGAGTCCCTGCGGTCGATTTGGAACCCTAACATTGATTTTTGTGCCACGCGTTCAGATGGTGTGACACGGCTCATGTCTGGAATATTCCAAACTTCCACAAAAATAAATAGACACCAACAAAAAATTTTGTGCACGTGTAGGTTCCTGTCGAACATGAAACTCTCGGCGCTGGCCGGTTCACTGGACGCCACACAGAACGGACACAGTTTCTGTGACTTGATCCCTGATCTGTCAAGGAGACAACGCAGACTGTGCGAGAAACAGGTCGGTGGTGGGGATTTGAGAAAAAACAACGGCTTTGTTTTTTTCTTGCTATCGATAGAACAGAGTATCTACGTGAAAGTGAAACACTCACTGTGAAACATCACACCATGCCCTGCTATGTGATACACATGGACACTTTGTAGCCACGTAACAGGTAACAATACTACCTGTCTCGTCGTCTCCGACTCCCGATAGCCAGTGCAACGGCTTGGCTACAACGTGTCTCTGGGGACTGAAGGTTCTGTAGCTTTGAATACACTGTGTCTGCTGATGTTTCAGCCTGACGCAATGCACGCCCTGGAGCACGGTGTGCAGGCAGCGGTGAGTGAGTGTCAGAAACAGTTTGTCAACCAGCGATGGAATTGCAGTGTGCAGTTGCAAAGTGGATATGGAAAGGTGCTGCTAAAACGTGAGTCGATTGGATAGTTTTGGTTTTGATTTTGCAACAACGACCACATGCAACCACGTATGCGACCCCAAAACATTTTTGAAGCTGCAAGACTGGGCCTGTCAGCAACGGCAGTGCACTCGGTGATTGGCCCGGTCTGCCTTTGTTCACGTGAACGGCTCCAATGGCCTGGAGTAAAAATAGCTTTGTCATTTCAGTCGGTTCCCGCGAAGCAGCGTTTGTCTACGCGATCACAGCAGCAGGCGTGATGCAGTCTGTGGCTCGCGCGTGTTCAAGGTGAGAAAAGCACGCGTAGCCTAGTCGATTGAACATCTGAGCACTTTTTTCGAAGTAGCGGGTTCAATTCCAACGAGATTTTCGTGTTTTTCTTTTGCTGCACAAATTATTCAGATAACAAAGTGTCGCTCAAAACAATAATTAATTAAACAGTCTTTAAAGCGCTAACTTTTCTTATCACAGGGGTCACATCGCAACGTGTTCGTGCGCACATCCACAACCTGTAGGTACGATTGGCACCGATCATGATGGCGAATTGTATCGGTCAGTTTGGGAGTGTCGATGCTTGTCCTGGTCGAATTTACGATGTCCAATCAAAGTCATCGAACAACGAATAAAAAAATCACCCGCAGTCGGAAGTCCAACCCTTATGATGCCACCAAAGTGCAGGCCACGATAAATATTGAGAGCACCTGCCTGTATTGCAGCTGGGGCGGCTGCAGCGACAATCTGAAATACGCGTCCGCGTTCACTCGTCGATTTCTGGACGCAAACGAACGAAACAGAAGGGATGGACGCGCGTTGATGAATCTGCACAACAATCGGGCTGGACGAAAGGTCAGCTGGGCGGACATACGAGCGGAACTTTGGCGTTGTTTGGTCATTTGTGTTGTGAATTGCTACCACAGACAGGTGGTTCACCAGGTCATCGTCAGAGCAAATGCACCTGACGACCACGTGACAGCAAGAACGCCTGTAAGTTGGTGTTCGCGTCGCGTGAAGCATCACTCTGCGTTCAAAAACGGTGAACAGCGTGACCAAGTGACGATCACCTGGTGCACTTTACTTGCTCACTTGTCAAAATACATTGGCAGAAAAAAACGAGAAAAGCTCACTGGTCCACTTCACCGTGTGCATAATTGCCAAGAAGTGACCTATGACAGAATTTCGGAGCCCCAATCTGTTCAGCGAACAAACATTTAACGTGTCCGTGTCACTGATGAAGACGTGTCACGTGTGTGGTAGGTACTCAAAATTCGAAGTAAAAAATTCATACTGACTCCACCAAGGCCGTCAAACGCACCGCGCGTCGTCAGTGCAAGTGTCACGGTGTGTCTGGTTCGTGTCTCACTCGCACATGTTGGCTGGCGTCGGCTGCTTTTGACCAGATTGGCGCGGCTTTGTATGACAAATATGAAGTTGCGCAATTGGTTGGTGGGAAAGGATTTTTCTTTTTTTGGGCAAACTTGATGATTCGGGATAAAAGCAAATCGCTTACACTAGTAGACCGATCCGATTGATGTGATCGGTCTGCTCTGATAACTAAGTTTGGCATCGGCCTGGGTTCGAGATTTTTTATGGATATGTTGATTGAAACATCAGTTTGTTCCTGATTTTCAAGGTGACCATCAGTCCGAAGGGCAATGCACTGCTACCCATTCAATCGTCGATGTTGCATGACCAGTCGCCATCGTATCACACACACTTCGATAATGTGCAGATCAAAACGGTATGAGTTTGTTGTAATGCTCATTTATTTTTGCAGTTTGTGATGTCAGAATCGAAATACCATTGCCACAAAAAACGGGTACGCCGTTAAAAAGTGACATGACGAGGCTCTTCGTCTTCTGTCCCCATGAAATTAATTCTCAATTTAAGCTTGATTTGAGATTACCACTGCTATATCTTGATCGTTCACTGTGAACGGAGGATCACCAGAAGTGATCTGGTGGAAGTATGTACCTATACCGCTTGGGTCTGCATTTCAGTCAGTGAAAGGCAACGAAATCAATAAAAAACGTCGATCACCCGGTCTGCAGAGAGTGCGCAATTCTGAGTTGGTGTTCTTCGAGCCATCGCCTGACTACTGTGATTTCGATGGACACGCTGGTTGGCCGGACTTTCACTTTCTCCGCATTTTCTGAAACTTTCGGTCAATCGCGTCAAACCTATAATAGTAATCGATCCGTTCAGATCAGCATAAGCAGATCACTTGTACATGTGATCGGCATCCTGTTGGATTATCGTGTGTGACGCCGGTTATAAACAAATTCGAAGCATTATCGGACTGTAGTCACAAAGTTCAAACTGTTTCATGCACAGGTTCCCTCGGCACAACCGGACGTCGATGCAATGTGAGCACAACTGATGCTGACTCGTGTGAATCACTGTGTTGTGGACGGGGATATGACACCCAATACGAGATACAACAGCAACAGTGCAATGTGTGTGGGTGATGTTTCAGTGATAAGGAGGGGGTTTTGGCGTCGTACTTGGATTTGCAGAATTTGTTGCCAATTTATTTTGATTTTGAGTTTCAAAGGCAACATAAAAGTAGGTATGGGTTTGTGGTGGGTGCTCGTTGTTATATATCAGGCACGATGGAAAGTGTATGACACACCCTCAGTGTCACATCAGCAGCCAGGCACAAGTTGCCCATTGTGTTTCTGCTTTGCAACAAGCTACAGCATCTCCACTCCGTGCATGTGCGTGTTGGTTGTTGTATGCCACATCTCCCACAGTGAGAACTGAGAAGTAATATACCAACGCCCGCGCCCGATCGACTTTCAGATAGGCTTAATGCTGACATAATGTTTCACCGCCACACACTGTATTTCAGTGCAAGTTCGTCTGGTGTTGCGAGGTGAAGTGTGACATTTGTCGTCAACGGGTCGCCATTCACACGTGCAAACACGGACGCAGTGCAGTGCCACACTCAATTACTGCTTCACAATTTCACTTCAAAACCAGTCACGAGCACACGCCGACCATTAAAATCAATAAACCGGCCTCAGATCGGGATGTCATGTTGGCTGATTCGTACAGGAGATTGGCAGGTGGGTGGGTATGCCTATTGGATTCTAATCACTGTTGAAACTGAAGCGGAGGATTAATATATTTAAATTGCCGCCATGCAATTTCACCGCTTCACCAGTATCCACCAGCAGCAGGACCGGACGGAGTTTTGACAGAAGCGGATGCCGCATTTGATGTGTGGCAAAGACCGACACACAGTATTATACATACATGTGTATATACAAACTGTTATTACGCAAACGATCCAGACACCAACCTCCACAATGTGCAAAAGCAAGAACGTGCTCTGATTGTTTCCAGGCTCGTCCATTTACCGTCCCGCCCCGACCGAGACCTGGACCTGGTGGTGACTAGGCGTGGTGGCCACTCTCGCACTGCTCTCCGTTTGTACAGTACAATTCGTGAACACTGGTGGGTTTGTGTGCACCTGTCATACTGTCAATTCAAATACATAGTCCTCCAGTTCTTTTGTTGCTGTTTGTTATATTGATTGATGGTGTAACCAAATATTTATCTTAATGTCCGTGTCGTTTCATTGCCAATTTGTTTATATGTGCTGTTGTTGATTTTCCTGTGTTTTTGCGAATGAACAATCCGAAATTGAAACCCATTGGATAAATTAAAACCAAACGATCACAAACTAACGTTCAGTAATTCCAAATTAATATAACTTTACCAGTTGTGATATGTGTACTTTGTTTGGGATGTTCAAAAACAATACTTTATTATTGTCATCAATCATCACCATTTATCATTGAACATGCTAAAGAGAACAGCTACGCATTTTGCCCTCTACTCGTAATGTTTTAATAACTTTATTCCAGCTCGATTATGCGGGTCGACGTGCCAATTTCCTCTCCACTTTTCTGCAATGTTTTCTTGTTTGATTTTGCTTTACTTTTGTGCGAATATCTTTATGTGTTCTTTTCTGTCGGTTTCACATTCATGTTTCTTCATCAGAGTTTTAGGTGGCGTTTGTTAGTATTTTTATCTCTGCAAACTGTTTGTTTGGATAGCATGGCTTCGTCTTGTCGAGTGCAAGACAGATTCAAAGTTGTAAAATTGAACATAATCCATGAATAAAGTCATGACAAAAATGCATACGTATATCATTTGCTGATTGATAATGTCAAAGAATCTAATGAAAAACGCGTTCAGCTTCTGTTTGTGACGTCCTCGTTGTAACTTTAATGCTGACAAAGATTAGGCAGATCACAGTTCGAAAATGCGACTTTGGCTCATTTTAAGCGCGCCTGTCAAATTATGTTCGTCACGAAAAATTCAAGCCTGCTGCTGGTACGTTTGGAATTCATTCGATACCTGAAACACAGTATTTTGCAGAAACGTGAACTGGACTGATACTGCAGTCCACATCGTGTCGTGTGAATATCATCAGGCCGCATCCCACCTAAGCCTGTTGCGGTTTAACATCACACGTCGGATAAGCTCTATCCATGGGGTGCATAATTGTTACATACCTACGCCTCAAGCCAACGGCTATCTCAAGCCGAGGGTGACCGGTCTCCATGCTCGGTCTTCGGTTACTCACTCAGTCCGTTTCGTCTCGATTCACGTTGTATCGCGTTGTAGCGCGACAGCAACGATTTCATGCGACGACCTCTGATCTTGAAATACGGCATGATGATTGGGCAAATGGGACTTTGATTGAAGATGCTTCTTAGCTGGATGTTATAAACTCGGTGAGAAATGGAAATGATGGAAAAACAACTGTCACCCTCATTTTGACTGACTTTGACAGCAGGGACATCCAAGGGCCTTGCTCTTGGGGATGCGGATGCACCCTGAATGAACTGCAGTGCAACTTATTCTTATGGTTCATGTCCATCCTCGTTTCAGTTACAACGCCGCAAAGACGAAAGAGCGCTTTGATTTGGTGACGTTTCACAGGCACATTCGCTGCCTGCATTTCAAGGGCAGCGATCTAAAATTCAAATTCAACCAGACTAAAACAGGAAGGCAGGCTGAGGCCGAAAGCCGAAGAAAAAACATTTTTTGACTTCATTCGTTCGTTTTGTTCAATCACCAACAACAAA
>JASAMV010000314.1:0-51184 GCA_030248065.1 Rhynchonema sp. JSB1_4
TGAGTGTGAGCGATTTTACAAAAAAACTAAAAAAATAATAAAATGTGTCGAAAAAGATTGAATTCGATCAAATTTAAAATTAAATTAAATTAAAATCGATAAAACACGACGATTTCTTAAAAACCGCAATTTAGGAGCTAGAATAATTTTTTTCGGAAACTGAATTTCTCTTTCATTAGAATGTGGAGGAAGGGAACAAGTCGGCAAACAGCATCACAAAGTGACATGAGCTGATGGACGGACTATACATAATGGACCATGAAATGGTCCAGATGAACGGTGCTGAGAGGGTACAGCGTACAGGGCACAGGACACTTGTGAGGTTATGCAGCGATGAACAAAATTGGTTCGTTGCGTGACTTGGTCGGTTTATGCTGATTTATGACTAAGTTGCCCTAATAAATGGCTTTTGTGCTCCAGTTCATGTTTCAGTACCAGTTGGGCAAACCGCAAACATGAACCGCAAACCGGAAAAAGTAAACCGCAAACCGGAAATAACAACCGCAAACCGCACTCCAAATACAAACCGCAAAATACTACCGGAAACCGCAAACCGGATTTGGCAAACCGCAAACCGGATTACTCACGAACAACCGCATTTATTAACCGGAAATCGCAAACCGCAAACCGGATTTATTGTGAAACCAGCCTAACATCCCCCATACAGTAGCGTATTAAGGCTTGATTGATAGTGGTGCACAGCAGTGTTGGAGGTGGGGGGGGGTTTGGGGGGGGGGTAGCCCCCCCGAGTACAGTAGGTACTCTCGCCTGGTACTGTAGGTATCTACCCCGATGTTTGGCATGGTACAGTAGGTATCCCCCCGATTTTCACCCCGGTACAGTAGGTATTCCCCCCCCCGATTTTGCCTCAAAAGTGCCAATTTTTGACCAAAATGGCCAAAATTAGTGTAAAATCAGTGGTTTTTACCTCAAATTACCCCAAATTCACGCGCTACGCGCGCAAATACTACGTTTTCACACGATTCCACACATAATAAACACGTAAAAAATTTTCACCCCAAAACCTAACCCCCCCCAACCCCCCTGGGTACATAACCCCCCAGGCCATCGGCTCTGGTACAGTAGGTATCCCCCCCTCCAGAGTACCTCCAAACACTGGTGCACAGGTACATTTATGCACGTTTGTTGTTCGTTCAGAGCACATAATACGCCTCTTATTGACGCATAGACACGAATAAATGCGATTACAAGCGAAAAAACATAGTTTCAAACATTTTAGGTGTTTTTGGACGTATTTCTGGGAACAATTTTTCAGGTTCGGGTCAGTGAATTAATAGAGGCCCCCGTAATAGAGCCCCCCAAAATGGGGTCAGTGAGAGTGAATTAATAGAGCCCCCCTTCTATTCAGGTTTTTACGGTACGGGGGTTCTATTTTTTTCACTGGGGTCAATTTGGGGGGTTCTATTATTGGTCGACGAATAACGAAGATGATTTTTTTGAACATGACTGAGTGAAAAAAAATGGAGCCCCTTTGTATTTTGGGGTAATTGGGGTATTTTGTATACGGTAATCAGTTAGTTTATTGCGTCGGCACCAACTCAATAAATACATAAATAAGAAGATCAAGTGAAAGAAGCATAATTACAAGACCGAGTTTACGGACATGAAAATACATGAAAATAGTTTAAGGGTTATATTTTGGACGGGGAGGGATCTATTTTGGTTCTAAAGGTAAGTGCGCGTTTCTTTATCCTCAGGAACCGACAGAAAGAACCGGCCTTGAGAAAGAAACAACGTTTGTGCCTCCACTCGCGTCGTCCGACACAACGACCCCCGCAATGTACACCGAGATCAACGTGGTGATGAATTATTTGTGCGGTTTTCTGTTCGCCAAAATGCCTCGCCGTCGTGTGTCGCAGTTTGCTGAAGTGCTGTCAAATGCACTAATGGTATGATAACCTTGCAGTTTCTTTCCTTGTTTGTGGTTCGCGATGAAGCATGGAAATGGGAACGGTTCTGTCCAGTGTAGTTCCTGGTCCGGCGCGGCGGTTAGTGTTACCCCTTTTTTCCGTGCGGCGGTTAGTGTACCTCCTCCCTGGGGGGAAGGGGGGGAGACCCAAATTCATGAAAAAGTCACTTTTTGAGGTAGAAAATTTGACCGATTTTTGCCCTTTTTGGAAAAAATTCTCCATAAAAAGGGTATTTTGGCGACTTTTGACATCATTGACCTATAAATCACCCATTTTAGGCCTAAAAATGCCGATTTTAGGCAAAAATCGAGGCGGTTAGTGTACCTGGCGCGGCGGTTAGTGTACTGGTGTACCTTGGTCGCGGCGGTTAGTGTACCTCCCCCCTCCCCCCCCAGGAACTACACTGGTTCTGTCACAGTCAGCACACATCACATCGCACAATGAACGGGGAACTGTTCTGCACAGAATAACTTGCAGTGGAAGCGAGCAACGATGCGGTACGAACTACGTCATGCCCACGTGGAATGCCGTTTGCCAAATCGTTTCGAGTTATTTCGTTTCGTTCCGTGTTTGGCTAAGCAGTGTAGTTCCTGGTCCGGAGGGGGAACAGACGTACCCTCCACTATTTTCGGAGGGGGAACAGACGTACCTACCTGGGGGGGGGGGGAAGGGGGGGGGGAAGTCCCAATTTGGGGGGGGGGACGGAAAAAAGTCATTTTTTGAGGTAAAAAAATTGGACTATTTTTGCCTTCTTTTGCGAAAAATCCCCTATAAAAAGGGTATTTTGGCGTTTTTTTGGAGGTTTCACTTAAAGTTTACCTATTTTTGGCCTAAAAATGCCTATTTTAGGCCTAAATTTGCCCATTTTAGGAAAAAATTGGGGGAGCAGACGTACCCGGAGGGCAGTGTTGGAGGTACTCTGGAGGGGGGGATACCTACTGTACCGCGCTCAGAGAGGGGGGGATACCTACTGTACCAGAGCCGATGGCCTGGGGGGGGGGTTATGTACCTAGGGGGGGGGGTTTGGGGGGGGTTAGGTTTTGGGGTGAAAATTTTTAATGTGTTTATTATGTGTGGAATCGTGTGAAAACGTGGTATTTGCGCGCGTAGCGCGCGAATTTTGGGTAATTTGAGGCAAAAACCACTGATTTTACACTAATTTTGGCCATTTTGGTCAAAAATTGGCACTTTTTGGGCAAAATCGGGGGGGATACCTACTGTACCGGGGCGAAAATCGGGGGGGATACCTACTGTACCATGCCAAACATCGGGGGGATACCTACTGTACCAGGCGAGGGGGGATACCTACTGTACTGGGGGGGCTACCCCCCCCCCAAACCCCCCCCCACCTCCAACACTGCCGGAGGGGGAACAGTGGGGCAGGCGTACCTCGGAGGGGGAACAGACGTACCCGAGGGGGGGTCCCCCCCCCCCCCCCCCCCAGGAACTACACTGTGGCTAAGGCAGCCGATCACTTGTTTTCAAGCATCAAGCAACTGGTGGCCTAATTGTTTTGCACACCAACAAACACATAATCGCCGTCTCAATCGATTACCCTACAAATGGAATCAATCCAGCCTTTATAACATTAGCTGTGACCATGACCTGACATGTAGCGAGAAAGACGGTCTTTTTAGACACCTGGTGTATTTGGGACCCCAGGTACTTGCAACCATTCCAATGGGTAGCTTACAACCATCAATTTGTGGTTTCCGTAAAATAATCTTTGGTTTTGCCCATGGTGCTCTTGGAACCAGTGCACGCCACTGGTGAATGATTCCCCCGCACCCCCAGCCCCCCTGTGTGTCTGACCAGTGCTGTGCGTCAATAGGACAGGAGCGTGAATCAAGGGATGCGAGAGCATTGTGTGACTGTTGTATTTAGCAAATTATTGAAAAAATTAATTTTGAGTCCTGTCTACGCCTAGGTTTCGCGGGGTATTCGAGACCATCGGCTTGACGTTGTGCAAACAATTTCACAGGTGCGACTGTGCAATTCGTTTGCGCTGGGCACGGACTACGCGTTGCACATCAACTCGCGTGAACAGGGCACCGATCAAGTGGTGGTCGTCGCTGCACAATCGTCAGCCGTCAATGTTGATGACGTGCTCCAATTCTGGCCCGGTTTGTTTGCTCACGAAATAGCCATGTATGGCGTGGTTGTATCCACCTGCGATTTTTGCAATTATTGCACGGCTCGTTAATTCGGTTAACCCAGTCGTTTGTCATGTAATATGCAGTCTGCCCTCCTGATAGTGACATGATTGATACTACCCTAATTTTCTGCCGCTGTGAAGAATATCCACTGTGTAATACACATAGAGTGGTAACTGCGAGGTTGACGACAGAGCGGGAACCAAAATCGTATTGCAAAATATCCATTATATTGGGGTTACACCATAAAGAGACTGTCGACATGTATTGCAGTGATGCAGTTGGTCCGGGTATAGCTGGCCGGGTATGCCGATTTGGGGGGTATTTGTACACAGGTCAAAATTATGGGTATAAAAATAGGTGAAAATTATGCCAAAGTAGGCCTTAAAAAGGGTAGTTTTCTGCATATTAGTAAAAATATGAAAAATTTAACCATTTTGGACCATAAAATGGGGATTTTGGCACTAAAGTCAACACTTTTTGTTGATGTCCGGACATGGTAGACATCGATAGCTGGGATTGGGGGTATAGATTTTTTCGGTAGACACACATAGATAGCTGACCCAGGTTTGGGGGTATTACCCCCACCGCCAACTACATCACTGGTGTTGGTGTATGGACAGTAATAATATTTGAACTATTCATTCCTTCGATATTGTTTGATGCACAGTACAACATTTTTGTCAGCTTTTGTTGGGGTCAGTTTTGATGGTATTTTTGGAATCAGTATCCGTACTTTCTTCCAGCCGAGCTCACGATCGAGGTGTCACCGGGCGAGGTCAAATGTCGTCAGGGCTGTCACGGTTATGCGCACGTTCTCTATCCATCCGCTAATGAAATCGCTTGTGGCGAATGCTCAAAAACGGACGAATTCGGGTGAGCGGTTGCTTCGCAGTTCTGTCTCACGTAAAGGCAAATTACATCAACATGAGCTCAGTTTCGCAGCTGGCAGAGTGGTGAAACATTCATACGTGGCTGCTGATTTGGGAAGTGTTACACGTTGAAGAATACGAAATGGAGCATGATGATTTTCTCTTTCTATTCGTTTTGAATACACGCCACCTTCGAAATCGGGCTCGTGTTTGTGTAGTTTGCCTTTATCATTGAAAATAAAAATTATTGCTGCCGGCTTCATGTTTATGGCCTGTGTAATACCAAAAAATTAACGAATAATTTTTTCTTACTGTGGCCTGTTGTGGGCCTGTATCAAACATGGTGACCGACGCAAACCGGTCCCACGTTGGTCATGTGACCTGCTTGAAATTTCTAATCTGCCTCAGTTTATTGAAAAATTTACTGGTGCCCGTAATTTCGACCAACATGAAAGTAGTTATTCATTTTAGCTATTTGACATTAAATTTTTTATTTGCGCCTAGAAATCAGGTGCTGAGGTCCAAATCGCACCAAAACTTTTCACGTTTTACTCCATAAAGTGCATGAAATTGCGTAAAATCTGTCAATTTGCAGCTAAATCTCAACTATAGGGGCGCAGTACAAATTGCAGCTGGAAAATTTTAAAATAAAAAGCCTGGTGAAAACTGGTCAAAATTTGTGACATCAATAAATTGTATCATATCCTTTCTACCAATTGAAAAGACACGTGCCCAGCGCAGATGCGATCCGATCACCAAGTTTTATATCGCTCGTTTTGTCTCAAATGTTCGTGCAAGTTCAGCCCATGCACGAACGACACTGTCTTGTGGATTGCGTGGTCTTTTCCGTATACGCACGCATCTTCGGAAAGCTGTCGGCTGCTTGCAAATATTTATCCAGTGGTTTGTTTCGGTTGAAAGCAAACGCGCTGCCATTAGACGATGAGCTTTTTTCAGACTGCCGCAACTGAACAGCGAGTGTTCTCTGCGCGTGTCAACGGATGCAATCCAAACCGTCAACTACAATCCGTTGATAGCCGCACCGGACGGCCAGCCGCAACTCGAGCTCGCCTTTGAGATTTGTTAGTCGACATGTTCGAACTTCGTATAAACCGTGCGTCGCTAATATCCGACAAGGGCGGATGCAGGGACCATGCCCCTCGTTTGGCTAGATTGGCCCCTGACTGGGGGGGCACCGTTCCGGCAGGAAGAAGAAAAAAGGAACCCTAAATCGCAGGTTTTTTTACTCTGGTACCCTTCAGATGTCGAAAAAGCCGCGCGCTTTGCGCGCCAGATACACCATTTTCTTCCAATGAAACCGGGGGGTCGCGCCAAAAAGTGCTTGGTGCGCATGGTCACACAATTTTCCACAATTGGATAAAAAAAGATAAAAGGCTGCGCCTGCCACCATGGCTCGGGTACCTATGTAACTCGAGAATACGTACAACGCCCCAAGTGTGACAACGTTTGAGGCCCCCGCTCATCACTCACTTCATCGTAAATACGTGCATGTCTTTCACATTCAATGAAAATAATAGCATATAGTAAAAATAAAAACGTCGGCATGGTTGAATTGAGGTGGCCCTGAAGAGGGCCGTTGGGTTAGGGTAAGTGGACCGAAGTCCAGGGGTTTCAATGTGTCTTTACATTCTAAGCGCGTTCGCCACGGATGCGACGAGCCAGCTGGATGTCCTTGGGCATGATGGTGACACGTTTGGCGTGGATGGCGCACAAGTTGGTGTCCTCGAACAGACCAACCAGGTAGGCCTCGCTAGCCTCCTGCAGGGCCATGACGGCCGATGACTGGAAGCGGAGGTCGGTCTTGAAATCCTGGGCGATCTCGCGCACCAGACGCTGGAACGGCAACTTGCGGATGAGAAGCTCGGTGGATTTCTGGTAGCGACGGATCTCACGCAGAGCCACGGTGCCAGGTCGGTAGCGATGCGGCTTCTTGACGCCACCGGTGGCCGGGGCGCTCTTGCGGGCGGCTTTGGTGGCCAGCTGCTTGCGCGGGGCCTTGCCTCCGGTCGATTTGCGAGCGGTTTGCTTCGTACGGGCCATTTTGACTCGAGAACGTTGCTTGGAAAGCGATGTAGAGAGAGCACAAGAATGTAAAGATGAAACTGTGAACAAAGGCACTACATTTATAGATTTTGGTGGCGTCGGTTTGCTCGTCGCTGATTGGTTGTATAAACCGATTCGCTGGATTTCTGCCAAAAATGCAATGCGAGACACAATTTTGGCGCGCTTTTTGCTGTGCAGAGTGGCATGTCATGTGTGTTGTTCATGCTTCCTTGCGTTGTGAATGGAATAGGTCGTGCGTCCAAACATACATACACGACGACGACGGCACGTACTATCCGATCGAACATACAGTGTTGGTTTACAGGCGCCAATGCGAGGAATGCTCTTTGTACGTTACATTTTAAAAATCAGGCGGCAAACAAAATTCTTCCACACATTCATCCTTCCAGTTATTTAAAGCCTTTAATAAACAGATAAATAATAAATGGAATAATAAATAATAATAGTCGGGAACGAACATATCGAAATCGTAAGGTAAACAAAGATGGAAATCCAAAAAAAATGCACAATCACTAAGACATGGTTCATATGTGGTGGCCCTGAAGAGGGCCGTTGGGTTAGGGTAAGTGGACCGAAGTCCAGGGTTTCAAATGCTGTCCGAGTGCATTTAACCGCCGAAGCCGTACAGAGTGCGGCCCTGACGTTTCAACGCGTAGACGACATCCATGGCGGTGACGGTCTTGCGCTTGGCGTGTTCGCAGTAGGTGACGGCATCACGGATGACATTCTCGAGGAACACCTTCAGCACACCACGGGTCTCCTCGTAGATGAGGCCACTGATGCGTTTCACACCACCACGACGAGCGAGACGACGGATGGCGGGCTTGGTGATGCCCTGGATGTTGTCACGCAGAACCTTGCGATGACGCTTGGCGCCTCCTTTTCCCAGACCTTTGCCTCCCTTGCCACGGCCAGACATGTTGACGATTGAAATTGACGCAAAGTCGAAGCTGTGAAAATGCACAAACAAACAGTGGCATTTGGACAAAAGCAGGCTGTTTATATGGACTGCCGGTCGTGCACATATGCGACGCACGCTGTCTGCTGATTGGTCTCCTGAATAAAGGGGGAGCACGTTGCAACCTGACTTGCCTGTGTTTGAATCAAGTGCGCGTCTGGGTACACAGCGTGTCTAGGTACACAGCGTGTGTGCCCTTGCCCTGCGTTGCGTGCAGATAGGATGGAGCTGTGTGCACAATCGCTTGTTCCGTCCTCTGTTTGTACGTGGTTGTCGTTTACATTTTCTTGCACGTACCTATACGGTATATGTACTGGTGGTATCTGGTTCCCATGACTTGCTGCGGTGTGCAACGTTCTTTCAAAGATGTTCACAACTTGAGCAGAACATCCTTTTACAAAATTTGATGTGAATTAGTCGTGCGTTTGGCAACTTTTCTGCAATGCCATGCCTGTAAAGGTTGAATTGCACCGGTCGATAACAAAACACGCATTAGTGTATTGAAAATAAGGAAATATATCCATGGGTTCCAGAGAACAACAGTAACTTTTAAGGAATCACACATGCTAAAATATCACAAAAGATACCCAATATGTGATGCTCGTGAACACAATCGAAATACGGTAAACCAAGATGGAAATCAAAAAATTCACTAATACATGGTTCATATGTGGTGGCCCTGAAGAGGGCCGTTGGGTTAGGGTAAGTGGTCCGAAGACCAGGGTTTCAGTGGGTATTGTCCACTTTACTTGCTGCTGGTGTACTTCGTCACGGCCTTGGTGCCTTCGCTGACGGCGTGTTTCGCGAGCTCACCGGGCAACAGCAAACGCACGGCGGTCTGGATTTCGCGACTCGTGATGGTGGATTTCTTGTTGTAGTGGGCCAGACGCGACGATTCCGAGGCGATGCGCTCGAACAAGTCATTCACGAACGAGTTCATGATTGACATGGCCTTCGAGCTGATGCCGGTGTCGGGGTGCACCTGCTTGAGCACCTTGTAGACGTACGTGCTGTACGACTGCTTGGGCTTGCGGCGACGCTTCTTGTCCCCGGTGCGCTTCTTCTGCGACTTGGCGGCCTTCTTGGCGCCCTTGGCGGAGGGTTTCGGAGGCATGTTGAGAACGAGTATTCAGCTGAGAGCAGTGAACAATGATTGACCTGCTCAACGACGCCTACTTATATACACACATAGTGTGACGCAGCTGCTATGTGCGTTCGTCAGTATGTAGTGGCAGCTGTGCGCGTTGGTTGTGTACTGGCACAAGGTTCCTGTGCAAATGCTGTCCTCTGATTGGCTCGTGCAGCGTGCCTGAAACAGGGTGCTCCTTGCCTTTCATGCTGTTGCGTGGTGATGACCTTTGTGTGGCTTCGGGTTCGTTTGCGTATTTGGCGCGCTGGCGTCCAGCCAAAAATCCAAACCGTCACACGGTGTATCGGGCCTCCCCCAATGCTTTTCATTGTGTGCACACGCAGTACATACTATACTTGTGGAGGGCTCCTGATTATGAAACAACTTGAAACTAAAACTGGATCAAAAGTGTAACGTCGGCGACAGTGTGTGTCTGCTGTGGGGTGGTGGTGCTTGCTTGCTTTCATGAAACATCCGGTGTTCCGTGCAGCGTGTATGTGTGTTCAATCTGGGATCATTATTTAGTTGCTTTTTGAAGCGTTCATGACACAGTACATCTGATTTCATTAGTGCCTGCTCGAAACTAGCTACGGTTCTGGTTTTCCTGAACGTTTGCGGATTGTGGTGCATCTGTTTGAATATCAACAACCTAAAGCTGTCCAGAATGTATTATCTTACTTAGTGTAAAAACTGAATACATAATAAAGAAAGAACAAGTGGCAATACGTTTTAAAACACGAAATCGAATGCGTAACACGACATGGTTCATATGTGGTGGCCCTGAAGAGGGCCGTTGGGTTAGGGTAAGTGGACCGAGGTCCAAGGTTTCAGTGTTCACTTCATCCACTGTTTACTTCTTCTCGCCACCGGTCTTCTTGGGCAGCAGCACGGCCTGGATGTTGGGCAGCACACCACCCTGGGCGATGGTGACGCCAGCCAGGAGCTTGTTCAACTCCTCGTCGTTGCGCACGGCCAATTGCAAGTGACGCGGGTTGATGCGGGTCTTCTTGTTGTCACGAGCGGCGTTGCCAGCCAACTCCAGCACCTCAGCGGCCAGGTACTCCATGACGGCAGCCAGGTACACGGGTGCACCAGCTCCGACACGCTCGGCAAAGTTGCCCTTTCGCAGACGCGAGTGGATGCGGCCCACGGGGAACTGCAGACCAGCACGGCTGCTGCGGGACTTGGCCTTAGCCTTGGCCTTGCCACCTTTACCACCACGGCCAGACATGTTGATTTGCGATTGACGTTTGGTGAGAGCGAGAGAGAAAACGCGATAGACACACAAAGTGAATACCAGAATGCAGACACGATCACATTTATATACCTACGCGTTGTGGCGCAACTGCTACATGCGCAGGACAGCACGTAACGGCCAGTGTGTTTGCGCTTTGTGTGCTGCCGCAGACGCACGTTATCGCGGCACACACGTGTGCGCAATGTGGCCACTTGCTATTTTTAAGCGTATGTTATATGGTTAAACATAGCAAGTTGCCACCTTGATCACTTCTGATCACCATGTCCGTAATCTCCACACCCGGTCTTGTAATTATGCTTCTTTCATTTAATCTAATTATTTATGTATTATTGAGTTGGTGCCGACGCAATAAACTAACTAACTTCTGATTTTGCCGTCGCATGCCCACAAAATTTTCTTGAAATGCACAGCAAAGACGTAATTCTACAACACAAAACAGAATAGGAAAACGAGCACAGCACTCACTTTAAGCACCCGCGGATCTAGGGGCCCTAAACCCCCCGTTGGTTGATGCGGTCCCTGAAGGGAGCTCCCTTTTCTTTAAGAAGAAGGACCTCCAATTGCACGCCTAATTTTTCCGGCGCATCGCCGCAACCACAAAATTTTCTTAAATGCACAGCAGAGACGTAATTTCAGAACACAAAACTGAATCTGATGTCGGAACGTGAAAAGAGCACAGCAATCACTTTTTGCGTCGTGTTGCATGTACTGATGACTCACACACATGGCAGTCTATGAACACGAATGCATCAATGCCTCATGTTTATACCCCATCTCCATTCCAGGCACGCCAAACGACTTCAAATTTACGGCCTCGACATTCGCCCAAACGCGTTTCGGTTCGACCAAGAAGAAGCTGGATTTGATCGCATTGCGTCGCATCCAAGATCAGGCCGGTGTGAACATGCACGCTGCTGCATCGGGCGACATGGGATCGTCGAGCTCGGGCTCAGATCACACAACCACTGGATCCAATGAATTCACGTTCTGATGGATAGTGCTGAGTTGTATAATAAATGTGCAGTAATACAAATAGTAAATTATGGCTAATCTTTTTCTTTTATCACGCTATTGTTCGGTAATGTATAGAGTATCAACCCCTTTATCTCTTCATTTCTTGTAACACAGTGGCGAGTTCCAAGCGACAATTATGACAAGCGATAATCTGTGGAAATTATAAAATCGAAAATCTCTTAAATGTGCACCCTTAGTCTAGTTTTCCTCACAAGTGCAATACCATGTCCGTGCGTGATTATGCCAATTTTGTTTACGTCATTGTTTTTTTGTTTCGATGATGTTTCGTTTTCTCGCTTTTTCTATGTTTATACAGGAATTTTTGGTTGTGCGCGTGATATTATTATTGTACAGAAGGATAATGTTTTCATGGTTACAGTTACAGTGTCAAATTATCCATTTTTGTTAGCGGCAGTTACTAACGTTTTGGGCAGTATTTTTTATTGTTTCCTTTTTGGCCGTTCGCCTGTAGCAGAGTTTCTGACGTCGTTTTATCGCATCTTTACTTACCACATATTCATGTTGCTAAAGCTTGCCATGCAGTTGCATGTTCATGCTGTGATTTTGTACAATTTTTTGTTATTGGCGTGAGGGGTTTCGGCGTCATGTTACTACAGTGATGGGTATTGTAGAATTCAGGTGGGGTTGTCAGTGTTGATAACTTCCAAAATATTGAATGTAAACATATGAATTGTTTCAGGTCACATCTTGGAAAGTCAATCTGAGCAAAATAATGTTTCTGGTAATTGGTCAGCGTTTGTTTGGTATAACGAACTTCGTGACTTGACACTATGGTGATGCGAGTGGGTAGCTGGAACGTTCGTGTTAAGTAAGACGAATGTGTGCTTATATGTTGTTGGCACTAATGTTTGTATTTTATTACAGTTTATCGTGAAAAATTGTGTTCAACTTTTGGTTCTATTCACTGGAAGTTCATACTTTTGTAACGAATGTGTTGCTGTAATTACATGAGCTGAATTGTAACCTGTTTCCTGTACTTTTGTAACGTGAACGTAAATACCCAGGCTTGGTGGTGTAATCCCTTTTGACGTGCCGAAATAAAGATTGTGCCGGACAGCGTGCCAATTGCAACGCTTGGCCGCCCTCATGGACTGAGTCTGCTGGCCACTTACTTGGGGCCAAAGTCCCGTACGCGACCACAGACATCACCGCTTGGACAAGGGCTTATTGTGACAGTGTTACAGTTCCGGGTGCAATTCTAGGCCGAAAGTTGAAGTCGCGTGCACGCGACTTCCTAGTGCTAAAAGATAGGCAGCACACGCCAGTGCACGCGCAAAACTTCGTGTGCACGCCGAAGTTACTTCGACTTTTTCCTATACTTTGCACTGTTTCGCACGCGCGTGCACGCAACTTCAACTTTCAGCCTAGAATTGCACCCGGTACTGTACATACAGTGGCGGCCATAAGTTTTTAGACTCTTGCAGTGGGTTTCGAAACTTGTTTTTCTGCTCACTGCAGTTTTGTGTCAGTTCGGCAGTGGCGTCCGTTGTCTTGCGACAGGGGTCTACAATGCTTTTAGGCACATAGTACCGATCTCAGGTCATCGCATCAAAAAAAGACTGGCAGAACTTCGGTGCGTGGTCGCATTCAGCCCCGGCTAAAAAATTTTAGACTTCTTCAGTTGACCGTCAGTTTGGTTGTTTTTGATGGCTTTTTAAATACGAACCTACGAGTAAGTTGAAGAAGTGCCCTAACCGTTTCTGGAAGGTTTCGACACTCTTGGCTCAGCAACGGTGGAGGAGTGGTTGAATGGCGGAGAAGGACCGAGGACCTAAGAGATCAGCCTGTAATCGGTTGTAGAGCGTTATATGTATGTACACATGTATATTCAGATTGTGGTTTGTTTCCAACTTATCCCACGTGACAAACCACTACTGATCATTATTTGCAAGATTCAGCTATTCGTCAGCAGCCATTGTGTGCTCGGCTATTCCCCGACATTGTCGAATTCACCGGTGGGCTGCAGACTTGGCGATCGCTGAGTGCATGGGTGTGACAGACAATCATGTGTGACACTTGCTAAACTGACAACAACCGGCAAAAAACAACGACCCTGAAAAAGTAAAAACTTTTGGCCGGGTCGAAGCCTGGCTCACTAAGAAAAAATTATGCTCGCAACCAAACAATGTAGAGCGATGGCTTGTCGTGTTGTATGACTAATTAGTGACGTCAATGTCATTCGAAATTCGTTCATGTGTCGGCCGATGACAACTTTAATTTTTGATCTTGTTGATTATTTGGCTATTTCGTAAGGATTCGATAACGCATGGTGCATCATCCAATTGCGCAGCTGACCAAAAGTGGTATAGTCCAGCCACGAACTCATGAGACTATTTATTTTGAAGTCGACTTGGACGGATCCAATAATGTTCCGGTTCCACGTATTTCGGAAATGACAGAAAGAGAAATGCATGTATCTTTTAAAAACACGCTCTCCACCTCGGTGTGTAAATTCCCTTTTGACTCCCAAAACATTTGTGTGTTGAACGAAGTTGCTGTTCGCGTAAGCACGCAACAAATTGAGGTCAGCCAGCTGGAACTTGTCATCATGTCTCTCGGCCCAATCCTCTTTCTTTTGTTTGCGAAAACCCGTGTAGCCGGCGCATTTTTGAATCTGGCCAAGCAAGCTTTAAAAAGGGTCGTCTCATGAGCACGTGGCTGGACTATACCTACAGTATGTAATGTAATTGGTGTCGTTGTGTCAGCATTATCGCAATATCACTCACAACCAGTGCCGACGCTTGTCATTTTTTCATCTTTTGAACATACAAAAATTCGATTGAGCTGACTACGATCCAGGCATACCAGGACTATTCACTTGCCTACGGAGCTTTGTAACAACAACAGTAGAATAAAATGTTGGATGAAATTGCGACAGTCACAAAATTACAATTTAGGATACAATTCTATGTCCAGCAAGTCATAGCACAGTACCACCGAGCAGAGTATAATATTCTGTACATTTATGAAGCATTGTCGTACATTTACGAAAGTTACAACTGATATTAATTAATACATATTTACAAGTAGAAATCATTCAATCGCTTTTGGCAATATTAAATACAGAGTGGAAATAGTTTTAACATATGTATGTAACACGCTTGAACATCATAGAACTACATACTATAACACCCGTATCACAGTTTGTCAAAACAAAGATGGGTTATACGTCACAAAACTGTTGCTTTATTTATGCGAAGATTGACTATTGGAGGGCCTCACAAACTATCAAATAGTTTGTCAAGCAACAGATGCATTGCGGAGATCGAAACTGGCAGCATTGGGAGACGAATGGAACTTATAATAATACGTGAGTCCTGAGTACGCTGAAACATTTTGTCGATGTGACGAAACATGTAGTGCATATAGTCCAGCCACTAACTCATGAGACGACTTTTTTTGAAGTTGACTTGAACGGATCCAATAATGTTCCGGTTCCACGTATTTCGGAAATGAAAGAAAGAGAAACGCATGCATTTTTTTAAAAACACGCTCTCCACCCCGGTGCGTAAATTCCCTTTTGACTCCCAAAACATTTGTGTGTTGAACGACGTTGCTGTTTGCGTAAGCACGCAACAAATTGAGGTCAGCCAGCTGGAACTTGTCATCATGTCTCTCGGCCCAATCTCTTTCTTTTGTTTGCGAAAACCCGTGTAGCCGGCGCATTTTTGAGTCTGGCCAAGCAAGCTTTAAAAAGAATCGTCTCATGAGCACGTGGCTGGACTATACGTAAAAATGCGTGACCGTGGACAGAACAGCGGTTGAGAGAAAGCGATGGTTTTCAACAAGAACGGATGAAGAACTGTTTGTTTCGATAATTGCAGATTCGTAGATGCTCCTGAATTAGATGTTTAGCCCGCTAAAGTGACGTTTGTTTGTTTCAAGCGCCGTTCTGTCCGTACATACCTTTTATACGAATCTAAGACAAATGCTATAAATAATCTTTCGGGTTGAGGCTGGCGCGCATCGCCCTCTTCAGTGTCGAATAGCCCTCAATAGTGCCCAGCGGCTCCATCGTAGTCCTACTGTAGTCGGTGTCCGAAATTTCCGTGATGATTTTCTCATTCGAGCTCGACAACAGCAATTCTTCTAATGGATTATTGGTCACGTGACTGGTTGTCACTCTTTCCTGATGTCCATGTGCATGTAGTGTTTCAATTGTGTGCCCCGCCCCATTAGAGGACACCAACGATCTGGTGGGTGTCGGGGTGTACAGATTCGATTTCGATACCGTAACCCCGGGTGGCGGTGGCGCGTAGACCCGCGTCACCGAGCCGCCGTGTTGCGTCGTTGTGGTTGAACTTGTCAACGGACTTGACTGTTGACTGCCCGTGCTGCTGGGCCATTTCCCGTCGGCCAATGCCGGGTAGCAGCAATTGGACCGGGTGCGAACTGCCCAGCACGCCAGTAGAATTGTGAGCACAATACCGAGCCCGAAAGCGCCCGCCACACTGGCGACCAGTAGGATGTAGCTGACCGCTGATGACTGACTCGCTGATGTTTCATAGACGTATGTGTCGACTGAAATGCATGGAAACTTTGCTCATATTGTTAGAATCCTGGGCGCTCAGAGTAGCGCTGAACTTGGTATTTGGCGATCGGTCGGATCTACTTTGACCAGCGTAAAACATCTTCTCAGCCAGCTAATGTGACAAACAATTTTGCGCTGAACGAACTTGTAAGTGTTGGGCGCACAATGACCGTATGAGAATACATCCAAAACCACCTTGATTTTCAGGATTTCGAAGATGAGTCACGCCTAACCACTGCGCTATTTGTATTTCTCACGAAACATTTTCATCTGAAAATAAACCAGCCAGTCAACTACGTTTTTAATCCCTGAAACATTTCGCTTACTGCATACTTTCTGTGTGATTACACGTTGGCGCGCAATGTTAATTTGAATTTTCTGGCTTGTCAATTCAGGAAAAATTTTGGATGGATTCTCATATAGTCATTGAGCGACCTAGCATCGGTAAATAACACGTCATGAATTGGAAGAATCAAACACATTCAGTCCGATTACCAAATTCAATTCCGACATCATTATTTCTTCAAAAATTGAAACATCAGCCCGCTACCCACCGTCACCAGTGTGCTTATCGCACCGTTTCATCTGTGCATCAGGTACACCTTTGCAAATGGACACCGACAGACACGGACGAAGGCGTACCATCACACCCAGCTCACTGCACGTCGACCATGTTGACCACATGCCGAAACCATCTGTGTGATCAATTGGTGGTACACGTTGGTAAGTGGATCAAATTTGAAAGGAGAGGCGCAGTGCCAACTAATATGACACAATACAACTAAGGCCTGGGCATTTTTTTCCTCGGTAGGTGAACTTGGGGCACCGCCGTCTCCTATTATCGGGTATCTCGATCGGTGTGTTTAACATTTTACCCGTCGTTAGGGATCTGTACCCTGAAATCGTTACAAGTACGATGTATGCACCAGTGGCCCTCACCAATTTCTTCCTATACGCTTTGCCCCCCATTCTCCGCCGCTTGCCAGTTGTGAAGGCTGCAGCAGGACCATGCTCAAGAATGAATAATTCTGGTGCGCGCTTTTTTGGCGAAAGAAATTGTTGTGTTTTTTTTTGTCGTCATCTTCTGACACGTGACAAAGAACGGGGCCATCCTGAGAGAACGAGGTTTTGATGTGGTGCTAAAATACACCATCAATTGAGCGGATAGTCTCCGATATAGGGGTCCAACAAATTCGTTGCATATTTGACGGGATATTCGCTTTAGGGCCTAGCATTGCTTTTCAGTTGTATAGAATGAATGCACTACAAAACATTTTACACACGGTTGTCGGAATAGCTTGCCTAACGTCGCTTAACTTCTTCAGAATTGATTGCATGTTGATCCGATGCGCCCGATGCGGGCCGAGAGCTGGGTTAGCCCCTCCCCCTTCTCAGCAGGATCTATGTTTTTGTGATTGTGGATGGGGTGGACTTGTTTGTTTGGATTCGCTTAACAGGGTTTGTACTACATCTAGGCTCACCATCATTACGCCAATTACACCTACAGATTATACCATCCCGCACTCACAATCCTGTATTTATGATAATAAAAACACAGTATGCAGCGCTGGTGTCGATAACAACAATAATCAGGTTACAAGTGTGATACAAACATCACCAGTAACACACCGATGGTCCAGCTAAAAGTTCTTAATCGACGTGCATATCTCCCGGGCCCGGCCTAGTTGTAGATTTGTAGTGGGGGGGCTTTGTTGAGGGGATAGGAGGTGATTGACATCAAGCGGCGGAGATTTACACCAAATATAATAACTCAAGACCAACCAGGGCCAGGCGCCAGCACCAGCCGATAGGCCTAGTGGTCGCGTGTTCCTTTCCCTGCCCTTGATTCGGTTGTGCAAAGCACGAAGACCTAAGTGCCTTCAGCAGGGCGGTACTTCGCACCTTTCCACTTCGCGGACGGATTATCGGTAGGGGTGGCGGAGGGCGGGGGGGGGTCTGTTTTGTTTCTTCGTGGTTGTAAGTCTAGAATCAGTCTCTCTTTCCTCGGTCGTTGTCTCTTTTTTTGGTCTTATTGGTTTTATGTTCCGATATCTATTTATTGTTTTATTCATCTTACTTTATTTTTTTTACGAATAATTTCTTCTAGAACGTGGGGGACAAGGCTGGGTTAAAGTTTTGGAACGTAGTTCGCGTGCTTGTCAAGTTATGCTTAACTTGGGGTATGTCGTGTTCTGGGCGGCTGGCTTGGGTGGCGGCTTCGGGGGGGGCGCTTGTTTTATGGTTTCTTGGTCGTGGGGCAGTCTGGCTCGTGTTACTCTGGGAGATGGTCATCTTGATTTTGTCAAACGCTTTTAAGGCATATATTCAACCTATTCATTTTTTCCCGCTTATACTCTTCTTTTATTATCATAATAAGGGGTTCGAGTCTTATATGTATAATACTTAGGTGTAAAAGTGGCTGTACAATGGATCGTTTGTTTATGCGCAAGCACTCAGTTCGCGCCTCGTTACAAATGTCAGGTCTAAAACAACCTCTTTGTTTACAGCGAAAAATCATGTCACCCCATCACTCAAATTAACCAGATTCGCTCTTGCAGCATTCGCGCCGTCGCGCCGCTCCCTGGAGCGCTTTTGCCTTGTGGGATGAGGGACAGCCTCTCGTCCCCCCCTTTCGGCATCCAGATCAGACAATGCAATCCATTCGTGTTTGGTGAGTGAAGTATAGTTAAGGACGTTTTAGGCTCAGGTTGCTCCGATCAGTGCACGTTCGGTGTAATCAATCATGTTTTGTCAGTTGCATTCATTCTATACAACTAAAGCAATGCTCAGGCACTAAAGCGTTTCGCAATTATGCACCGAATTTGTTGTGGGGGACTCCTACGGAGTCCGTCGTCATGTATGGTGGTACCGTAGCACCACTGTGCTCTGTGGTTCCTCTCTTTCCGGCAGGTTGTTATTTCCGCGTTTGCCCGCGGCTCCTTGGTTTTCTTCGCGTTGTTGTGTAGAGAAGTCTTTTTGAGGTTTTTGGTAAGTTACGTTATTTTTGGTTTTTCAGGGGAAGTATCTATTTCCATTTTAAGAGCTCTCAACAACATAGGATACACCTGTTAGGGGCACGTTCCTCGGAGTTCGCGCCCAGTATTCATTTAGTTCTCTTTTTCTTTATCTCACACCATGATCACACAATGGTTTCGGCATGTGGTCAAAGTCGCAGTGAGCTGGTTGATGGTACGCCTTCGTCCGTGTCTGTCGGTGTCCATTTGCAAAGGTGTACCTGATGCACAGATGAAACGGTGCGATAAGCACACTGGTGACGGTGGGTAGCGGGCTGATGTTTCAATTTTTGAAGAAATAATGATGTCGGAATTGAATTTGGTAATCGGACTGAATGTGTTTGATTCTTCCAATTCATGACGTGTTATTACATCACAAACAGGTCAAATCCAAGCCTAAAGGTTATTTCCGTGCACCCCGACTGCAAAGTAGGAAAAAAAACTCGCTCCAAGTTTTCCCCCCCCAACACAGCGACTATATGAGAATTCATCCAAAATTTTTCCTGAATTGAAGCCAGAAAATTCAAGTTAACATTGCGCGCCAACGTGTAATCACACACAAAGTATGCAGTAAGCGAAATGTTTCAGGGGTTAAAAACGTGGTTGACTGGCTGGTTTATTTTCAGATGAAAATGTTTTGTGAGAACTACAAATAGCGCAGTGGTTAAGCTTGGCTAATCTTTAGAATCCTGAAAATCAAGGTGGTTTTGGATGGATTCTCATACTTTCATTGTGCGCCCAACACTTACAAGTTCGCTCAGCGCAAAATTGTTTGTCACATTAGCTGGCTGAGAAGATGTTTTACGCTGGTCAAAGGAGATCCGACCGATCGCCAAACGCCAAGTTCAACGCTACTCTGAGTGCCCAGGGTTCTAACAATATGAGCAAAGTTTCCATGCATTTCAGTCGACACATACGTCTATGAAACATCAGCGAGTCAGTCATCAGCGGTCAGCTACATCCTACTGGTCGCCAGTGTGGCGGGCGCTTTCGGGCTCGGTATTGTGCTCACAATTCTACTGGCGTGCTGGGCAGTTCGCACCCGGTCCAATTGCTGCTACCCGGCATTGGCCGACGGGAAATGGCCCAGCAGCACGGGCAGTCAACAGTCAAGTCCGTTGACAAGTTCAACCACAACGACGCAACACGGCGGCTCGGTGACGCGGGTCTACGCGCCACCGCCACCCGGGGTTACGGTATCGAAATCGAATCTGTACACCCCGACACCCACCAGATCGTTGGTGTCCTCTAATGGGGCGGGGCACACAATTGAAACACTACATGCACATGGACATCAGGAAAGAGTGACAACCAGTCACGTGACCAATAATCCATTAGAAGAATTGCTGTTGTCGAGCTCGAATGAGAAAATCATCACGGAAATTTCGGACACCGACTACAGTAGGACTACGATGGAGCCGCTGGGCACTATTGAGGGCTATTCGACACTGAAGAGGGCGATGCGCGCCAGCCTCAACCCGAAAGATTATTTATAGCATTTGTCTTAGATTCGTATAAAAGGTATGTACGGACAGAACGGCGCTTGAAACAAACAAACGTCACTTTAGCGGGCTAAACATCTCATTCAGGAGCATCTACGAATCTGCAATTATCGAAACAAACAGTTCTTCATCCGTTCTTGTTGAAAACCATCGCTTTCTCTCAACCGCTGTTCTGTTCACGGTCACGCATTTTTACGTATAGTCCAGCCACGTGCTCATGAGACGATTCTTTTTAAAGCTTGCTCGGCCAGACTAAAAAATGCGCCGGCTACACGGGTTTTCGCAAACAAAAGAAAGAGATTGGGCCGAGAGACATGATGACAAGTTCCAGCTGGCTGACCTCAATTTGTTGCGTGCTTACGCAAACAGCAACGTCGTTCAACACACAAATGTTTTGGGAGTCAAAAGGGAATTTACGCACCGAGGTGGAGAGCGTGTTTTTAAAAAATGCATGCGTTTCTCTTTCTTTCATTTCCGAAATACGTGGAACCGGAACATTATTGGATCCGTTCAAGTCAACTTCAAAAAAAGTCGTCTCATGAGTTAGTGGCTGGACTATATGCACTACATGTTTCGTCACATCGACAAAATGTTTCAGCGTACTCAGGGCTCACGTATTATTATAAGTTACGTTCGTCTCCCAATGCTGCCAGTTTCGATCTCCGCAATGCATCTGTTGCTTGACAAACTATTTGATAGTTTGTGAGGCCCCCAATAGTCAATCTTCGCATAAATAAAGCAACAGTTTTGTGACATAACCCATCTTTGTTTTGACAAACTGTGATACGGGTATTATACATAGTAGTTCTATCATGTTCAAGCGTATTATGTTAAAACTATTTCCACTCTCTGTATTTAATATTGCCAAAAGCGATTGAATTATTTCTACTTGTAAATATGTATTAATATCAGTTGTAACTTTCGTAAATGTACGACAATGTTTCATAAATGTACAGAATATTATACTCTGCTCGGTGGTACTGTGCTATGACTTGCTGGACATAGAATTGTATCCTAAATTGTAATTTTGTTATTTTTGACGCAATTTCATCCAACATTTTATTCTACTGTTGTTGTTCCAAAGCTCCGTAGGCAAGTGAATAGTTCTGGTATGCCTGGATCGTAGTCAGCTCAATCGAATTTGTGTGTTCAAAAGATGAAAAAATGACAAGCGCTCGACACTGCGGTTGTGAGTGATATTGCGATAATGCTGACACAACGACCCAAGACACCAATTATGTACATTACATACATACGTAGGTACCACTTTCTAGAATTGCACCCGGAACTGTAACACTGTCACAATAAGCCCTTATTCCAAGCGGTGATGTCTGTGGTCGCGTACGGGACTTTGGCCCCAAGTAAGTGGCCAGCAGACTCAGTCCATGAGGGGACCAAGCGTTGCAATTGGTACGCTGTCCGGCACAATCTTTATTTCGGTACGTCAAAAGGGATTACACCACCAAGCCTGGGTATTTACGTTTCCGTTACAAAAGTACAGCAAACAGGTTACAATTCAGCTCAACAAACGCATGTAATTACAGCAACACATTGGTTACAAAACTATGAACTTCCAGTGAATAGAACCAAAAGTTGAACACAATTTTAGACGATAAACTGTAATAAAATACAAACATTAGTGACAACAACATACCTAAGCACACATTCGTTTTACTCAACACGAATGTTTCAGCTACATTCACCTACAACCTACGTTCACATCACCACCAGATCTTGATAGGCAGAACCATGCGAAGTCACATGAGCTTAATCTGGCTAATAGTTTTGCCGTCAAATCATGACGTAAAATCTTTTCGTCAAATCAAGCAATAATACATCAGCCCTAAATAAGCGCGAGAAATAATACACATGTGATTTGATGAAAAGATTTGACGCCATGATTTGACTACATTACTATAAACCCCAAATCGGTTATACCCAACAAACGCTGACCAGTTGCCAGAAACATTATTTTGCTAGATTGACATTCCAAGATGTGACCTGAAACAATTCATATGTTTACATTCAATATTTTGGAAGTTATCAACACTGACAACCCCACCTGAATTCTACAATACCCATCACTGCAGTAACATGACGCCGAAACCCCTCACTCCAATAACAAAAAATTGTACAAAATCACAGCATGAACATGCAACTGCATGGCAAGCTTTAGCAACATGAATATGTGGTAAGTAAAGTCACGATAAAACGGCGCCAGAAACTCTGCTACAGGCGAACGGCCAAAAAGGAAACAATAAAAAATACTGCCCAAAACGTTAGTAACTGCCGCTAACAAAAATGGATAATTTGACACTGTAACTGTAACCATGAAAACATTATCCTTCTGTACAATAATAATATCACGCGCACAACCAAAAATTCCTGTATAAACATAGAAAAAGCGAGAAAACGAAACATCATCGAAACAAAAAAACAATGACAAACGAGACAAAAAAAAAAAACAAACCAAACAAAAACCCAGGACGTAAACAAAATTGGCATAATCACGCACGGACATGGTATTGCACTTTGGTGTTATTTTTGTGTTGTGTTGTTTTGTTCTTTTTTTTTTGTTTTTTTGTTTTGTTTTTTTGGTGTTTTTATTTTGTTATTTTTTTTTTTTTTTTTTCTCTCTTTTTTTTCTGTCTTTTACCCCCCCCACCACCACCTTTTTTTTTCCCCTTTCCCCCTTTTTTTTTTTTTTTTTTTTTTTTTTCCCCTTTTTTTTCTATTTATTTTATTTTTTTTAACTTTTTTTCCTCCATGGCTCAAATATTTTTTAAATAATTTTTTCCCCCACCCCTTATCTCCCTTGTGTTTTTTGTTTATGTACAAAAAACCACAAAAAAAACAATCCCAATTTTTAAATAAACTGATTTTCCTTTGTGTCGATTTGGGTTTTTTTTTGCTCGCTCGTCACACACCATTCTTTTTTTGGTGTCTGTTGTTAGTAGGCAAAAAAAAAATTATTATCTTTTTTTTTATATATTTTGTATTGTTGTGTTTTTATGTTTTTTTTTTGTGTGTGATATACGCTAAAAACAAAACAACACCCAAAAAACCATTATTTTTTTATTTTTTTTTTTTTGTTGTTTGTTTTTCCTTTTTTATGTTTATACAGGAATTTTTGGTTGTGCGCGTGATATTATTATTGTACAGAAGGATAATGTTTTCATGGTTACAGTTACAGTGTCAAATTATCCATTTTTGTTAGCGGCAGTTACTAACGTTTTGGGCAGTATTTTTTATTGTTTCCTTTTTGGCCGTTCGCCTGTAGCAGAGTTTCTGGCGCCGTTTTATCGTGACTTTACTTACCACATATTCATGTTGCTAAAGCTTGCCATGCAGTTGCATGTTCATGCTGTGATTTTGTACAATTTTTTGTTATTGGAGTGAGGGGTTTCGGCGTCATGTTACTGCAGTGATGGGTATTGTAGAATTCAGGTGGGGTTGTCAGTGTTGATAACTTCCAAAATATTGAATGTAAACATATGAATTGTTTCAGGTCACATCTTGGAATGTCAATCTGAGCAAAATAATGTTTCTGGCAACTGGTCAGCGTTTGTTGGGTATAACCGATTTGGGGTTTATAGTAATGTAGTCAAATCATGGCGTCAAATCTTTTCATCAAATCACATGTGTATTATTTCTCGCGCTTATTTAGGGCTGATGTATTATTGCTTGATTTGACGAAAAGATTTTACGTCATGATTTGACGGCAAAACTATTAGCCAGATTAAGCTCATGTGACTTCGCATGGTTCTGCCTATCAAGATCTGGTGGTGATGTGAACGTAGGTTGTAGGTGAATGTAGCTGAAACATTCGTGTTGAGTAAAACGAATGTGTGCTTAGGTATGTTGTTGTCACTAATGTTTGTATTTTATTACAGTTTATCGTCTAAAATTGTGTTCAACTTTTGGTTCTATTCACTGGAAGTTCATAGTTTTGTAACCAATGTGTTGCTGTAATTACATGCGTTTGTTGAGCTGAATTGTAACCTGTTTGCTGTACTTTTGTAACGGAAACGTAAATACCCAGGCTTGGTGGTGTAATCCCTTTTGACGTACCGAAATAAAGATTGTGCCGGACAGCGTACCAATTGCAACGCTTGGTCCCCTCATGGACTGAGTCTGCTGGCCACTTACTTGGGGCCAAAGTCCCGTACGCGACCACAGACATCACCGCTTGGAATAAGGGCTTATTGTGACAGTGTTACAGTTCCGGGTGCAATTCTAGAAAGTGGTACCTACGTATGTATGTAATGTACATAATTGGTGTCTTGGGTCGTTGTGTCAGCATTATCGCAATATCACTCACAACCGCAGTGTCGAGCGCTTGTCATTTTTTCATCTTTTGAACACACAAATTCGATTGAGCTGACTACGATCCAGGCATACCAGAACTATTCACTTGCCTACGGAGCTTTGGAACAACAACAGTAGAATAAAATGTTGGATGAAATTGCGTCAAAAATAACAAAATTACAATTTAGGATACAATTCTATGTCCAGCAAGTCATAGCACAGTACCACCGAGCAGAGTATAATATTCTGTACATTTATGAAACATTGTCGTACATTTACGAAAGTTACAACTGATATTAATACATATTTACAAGTAGAAATAATTCAATCGCTTTTGGCAATATTAAATACAGAGAGTGGAAATAGTTTTAACATAATACGCTTGAACATGATAGAACTACTATGTATAATACCCGTATCACAGTTTGTCAAAACAAAGATGGGTTATGTCACAAAACTGTTGCTTTATTTATGCGAAGATTGACTATTGGGCCTCACAAACTATCAAATAGTTTGTCAAGCAACAGATGCATTGCGGAGATCGAAACTGGCAGCATTGGGAGACGAACGTAACTTATAATAATACGTGAGCCCTGAGTACGCTGAAACATTTTGTCGATGTGACGAAACATGTAGTGCATATAGTCCAGCCACTAACTCATGAGACGACTTTTTTTGAAGTTGACTTGAACGGATCCAATAATGTTCCGGTTCCACGTATTTCGGAAATGAAAGAAAGAGAAACGCATGCATTTTTTAAAAACACGCTCTCCACCTCGGTGCGTAAATTCCCTTTTGACTCCCAAAACATTTGTGTGTTGAACGACGTTGCTGTTTGCGTAAGCACGCAACAAATTGAGGTCAGCCAGCTGGAACTTGTCATCATGTCTCTCGGCCCAATCTCTTTCTTTTGTTTGCGAAAACCCGTGTAGCCGGCGCATTTTTTAGTCTGGCCGAGCAAGCTTTAAAAAGAATCGTCTCATGAGCACGTTGCTGGACTATACGTAAAAATGCGTGACCGTGAACAGAACAGCGGTTGAGAGAAAGCGATGGTTTTCAACAAGAACGGATGAAGAACTGTTTGTTTCGATAATTGCAGATTCGTAGATGCTCCTGAATGAGATGTTTAGCCCGCTAAAGTGACGTTTGTTTGTTTCAAGCGCCGTTCTGTCCGTACATACCTATTATACGAATCTAAGACAAATGCTATAAATAATCTTTCGGGTTGAGGCTGGCGCGCATCGCCCTCTTCAGTGTCGAATAGCCCTCAATAGTGCCCAGCGGCTCCATCGTAGTCCTACTGTAGTCGGTGTCCGAAATTTCCGTGATGATTTTCTCATTCGAGCTCGACAACAGCAATTCTTCTAATGGATTATTGGTCACGTGACTGGTTGTCACTCTTTCCTGATGTCCATGTGCATGTAGTGTTTCAATTGTGTGCCCCGCCCCATTAGAGGACACCAATGATCTGGTGGGTGTCGGGGTGTACAGATTCGATTTCGATACCGTAACCCCGGGTGGCGGTGGCGCGTAGACCCGCGTCACCGATCCGCCGTGTTGCGTCGTTGTGGTTGAACTTGTCAACGGACTTGACTGTTGACTGCCCGTGCTGCTGGGCCATTTCCCGTCGGCCAATGCCGGGTAGCAGCAATTGGACCGGGTGCGAACTGCCCAGCACGCCAGTAGAATTGTGAGCACAATACCGAGCACGAAAGCGCCCGCCACACTGGCGACCAGTAGGATGTAGCTGACCGCTGATGACTGACTCGCTGATGTTTCATAGACGTATGTGTCGACTGGAAAGGCATGGAAACTTTGCTCATATTGTTAGAATCCTGGGCGCTCAGAGTAGCGTTGAACTTGGTATTTGGCGATCGGTCGGATCTACTTTGACCAGCGTAAAACATCTTCTCAGCCAGCTAATGTGACAAACAATTTTGCGCTGAGCGAACTTGTAAGTGTTGGGCGCACAATGACCGTATGAGAATACATCCAAAACCACCTTGATTTTCAGGATTTCGAAGATGAGTCACGCCTAACCACTGCGCTATTTGTATTTCTCACGAAACATTTTCATCTGAAATAAACCAGCCAGTCAACCACGTTTTTAATCCCTGAAACATTTCGCTTACTGCATACTTTCTGTGTGATTACACGTTGGCGCGCAATGTTAGTTTGAATTTTCTGGCTTGTCAATTCAGAAAAAATTTTGGATGGATTCTCATAATTGTGCGACCTACAGTTCCGGGTGCAATTCTAGGCTGAAAGTTGAAGTCGCGTGCACGCGACTTCCTAGTGCTAAAACATAGGGAGCGCACGCCAGCGCACGCGCAAAACTTCGCGTGCACGCGAAGTTACTTCGACTTTTGCCTATACTTTGCACTGTTTCGCACGCGCGTGCATGCGACATCAACTTTCAGCCTAGAATTGCACCCGGTACTGTAGCATCGGTAAATAACACGTCATGAATTGAAAGAATCAAACACATTCAGTCCGATTACCAAATTCAATTCCGACATCATTATTTCTTCAAAAATTGAAACATCAGCCCGCTACCCACCGTCACCAGTGTCCTTATCGCATCGTTTCATCTGTGCATCAGGTACACCTTTGCAAATGGACACCGACAGACACGGACGAAGGCGTACCATCACACCCAGCTCACTGCACGTCGACCATGTTGACCACATGCCGAAACCATCTGTGTGATCAATTGGTGGTATAGTCCAACCACGAGCTCATGAGACGACTCTTTTTAAAGCTTGCTTGGCGAGACTCAAAAATACACCGGTTACACGCGTGTTTTTGCAACCAAAGAAAGAGATTGCGCCGAGAGAGATGATGACAAGTTCCAGCTGGCTGACCTCAATTTATTGCGTGCTTACGCGAACAGCAGCGTCGTTCACGTGTTTTTAAAAAAACACATGCGTTTCTCTTTCTTTCATTTCCGAAATACGTGGAACCGGAACATTGGGTGATATTTTCGAAACGGTGTAAAGGTGAGTTGGGTGAAAGGTCGGTGTAAGCTCAATCGAAAGCTCGGTCGGTGTCAGCTCGGTTTAAACATGAAACATTGCCTGCTGTTAACGTGGAATGTTTCATGTTTACATCGAGCTGACACCGACCGCGCTTTCGACCGAGCTTACACCGACCTTTACACCCAACTGAGCTTTACACCGTTTCGAAAATGCCACCCATTATTGGATCCGCACAAAGTCAACTTCAAAATAAGTCGTCTCATGAGTTCGTGGCTGGACTATACACGTTGGTAAGCGGATCAAGATTGAAAGGAGAGGCTCAGTGCCAACTAATATGCCCACACATACATACGTACATGGCCTGGGCGCATTTTTTTCACCGAACTCGGGTTCGAAGGTTCGAAACGTTTGGTGGGCACCGCCAGTTGCTCCCTATTTTATAAGCCAGGGTGTATACCTATCTGATCGGTGTTGTTGTGAGACAGCAATTCTTAAAACCCGTGGTCGAAATTAGGTAGTGTCCATCTGTACCCCTCGAAAAATCGTTACAAAAAGTAACGTATGTACTTGTAACCAAACCCAGATCGAGCCACTGTCCAAAGTCCAAGTTTGGTTGCTTCTGCTACTAGCTGCGCACCTGTTGTGTTTTCTCTTTCCACACAACAACAAGCGAAACGCACCAAGATTGCACGGTCCGGCATTGCACTGTTCGGTCTCCAAACGTGCACCCTGACACGGTCGCATGCCAGCCAGTTGATTGCACACTCGTTCACGTTGGCGTTCGCCAGTGCCACACGACACGGAACATTCGGTGAAGGCTGACCAGCAGGACCAATCGGCTGCAAGAATCGAATGAATATCTGGGTGCGCGCTTTTTTGGCGAAAGAAATTATTGTTGTGTGTTTCTTGCAATCGGTCCATAACTTCGTTGACACGTGACAAAGAACGGAGGAATCCTGATCCTGAGAGCAAACGAGTAACGTTTGTGATGTGGTTGCTAACACCATGGGTCAACCACCATACAATGTGAGCGACACGGATGAGTTCTCCGCATATAGCGACGGTTCTGCCCCCACAACAAAGATTCGGTTGCGCATAATTGTGACCGGGATAATTCGCTTTCAGGTGCCTGAGCATTGCTTTTCAGTTGTATAGAATGAATGCAACTGACAAAACATTGAATTGATTAAACCGAACGGTTGCACTCGATCGGAGATCACAGCCTTCGAGCCTAAAACGTCGCTGTAACTATACTGGTCACTCACCCAAACACGAATGTCGATTGCATTGTCTGATCTCGGATGCGTGCCCGATACAAGCGGCGCCCCCGCCGGCCGGCGCAGGTTCCGTGCACGTACGCAGGCGTTGTTGCGTGCCCTCATCACCACAAGGCTTCGAACAAGGCGTCCACGCACTCCACGCGGCCCAGCTGCCGTCGCGCGCCGCGAAACCGGCCGCCTTGCAATGCTGCAAGCAGCGAATCTGATGATTAAATTTGTGATTGTGGATGGGGTTGGACACTTGATAGTTTTGTTTGGATTCGCTGTAAACAAAGAGGTTGTTTGTCAGACCTGACAGTTTTGTAACTTGAGGCGCGAACTGCAGTGCTGTGCGCATAAACAAACGATCCATTGTACCAGCCACTTATGTACACCTACAGTATTATACCATATACACGCGCACTCGAAATCACTATCCTGTATTCTATGATAATAAAAACGAAGCCAGTATGCAAGCGCTGGTGTCCGATAACAACAATGAATGCAGGTTTATGCGCGAAGTGTGACCATACATGACATTATGCGATGACCACTGTAAGGCCGCACTCAGACAAACGCGAAAAGCGAAAAGCGAAAAGTTAATGGTCGCAAAACTTTTCGCTTTTGTCTGAGGGCAAAAGCGAAATGTTAACTTTTCGCTTTTCGCTTTTCGCGTTTGTCTGAGGGCAAAAGCGAAACGTTAACTTTTCGCTTTTCGCATTTCGCGTTTGTCTGAGGGCAAAAGCAAAAAGTTTAAAAAGCGAAAAGTCATCATGATTCCTTATTCCCAAAATCTGACTGCACACCCGTTGCAAACTAAGGACAATGAAGACAAATTTTTGTTTGAATCATATTTTGTGATAGAGTTGGATCGTTAATTTCGACCAGCGCGAAAGTTGTTTCCCTGCACTAAATGAACAACTTTCACGCTGGTCGAAATTAGTCATGTAACTCTATCACAAAATATGATTCAAACAAACATTTGTTATCATAGCATAAAATGGACCAGCTTAAGAAGACAAAAATGTTTTGCTTGGCAGGCGCAGAAATGCACGCTCAACTTTGAGCCGGTGTTTGTTTGAATGATACACATTGTGAAACTACAACAAAGCCAGCGTCCCATTCCGAAAAATATTTTGAAATGAAGTACTGTTACAAATGTAACCACTAAATGACCAATAAAACTAAACCACATCCGACCGCCAAACATGTCAGCTGAACTTGCTGAAGAATGAAACGTCGTGTCGAACATCAACAGAGCAACAGCACACGCTATGTTTGCTGTTTGTGCGCGCTTAACTTTTCGCTTTTGCCCTCAGACAAACGCGAAAAGCGAAAAGTGAAAAGTTAACTTTTCGCTTTTGCACTCAGACAAACGCGAAAAGCGAAAAGCGAAAAGTTAACTTTTCGCTTTTCGCGTTTGTCTGAGTGCGGCCTAAACAGACAGGCCATGTGTGAACCCATGGTAAACGTCTCATGATGCCGCATGATTACACCATCGTACCTGGTTATCATTGGTGCAGTATTTCTCCTCCACGCGTGGGCTGCCGACGGTTAACAATTGCGGCTCATCGATGTTGGCCTGACACGCGAACTTGTATCGTTTCAGCACCACCCCGAGTGAACTCGGCCCAGAACTGGACGCGTTGGCGGCCATCCACGACGTCCATTCCGACCAGCGGCGCACTTCTGCAAGCAGATGTTTCATGCAAAGTGATCTATTTTCGTTATTTAGTAAAAACTAGACGGGACCCGTGCCCACGGCCCGGCTACAGCGCCGCGCCCGTACCCCCCCCCCCCCCCGAAGACCCGCTTGCATACCCAAAGCTACCCGTGCAAATTGACCCGTCCGCACCTCCGAGTGAGGGGGCCACAAACACGCACATACATACGTCTTCCTGTTTTAGTAGCGTGGCTCGTGTCTGGCGCATCATAGCTGCATCAGGCAACTTGTGGTGTGCGCATCGCACCCATGCATAAAACGTTATCACATGTGGACAAGCACGCTCGAAACGTGACCGTTTACCAAAATCGGTATGTATAGTCCGTCCACCAGCTCATGGCACTTTGTGTTGCTGCTGGCTGGTTTGTTCCCTTCCTCCACGTTCTAATGAAAGAGAAATTTAGTGTGACCGATTTTGCAAAAAACTTAAAAAAATAGTAAAACGGGTCGAAAAAGATTGAATTCGATCAAATTTAAAATTCAATTAAATAAAAATCGATAATACACGTCGAATTCATAAAAACCACAATTTAGGAGCAAAAATGATTTTTTTCGGAAGCTCAATTTCTCTTTCATTAGAACGTGGAGGAAGGGAACACGTCGGCCAGCAGCATCACAAAGTGACATGAGCTGATGGACGGACTATACTTTGCTGGCATCAGGGTCGGGTTAGAGTAGTCG
The DNA here is from genome assembly GCA_030248065.1 of Rhynchonema sp. JSB1_4. Classification (NCBI taxonomy): domain Eukaryota; kingdom Metazoa; phylum Nematoda; class Chromadorea; order Monhysterida; family Xyalidae; genus Rhynchonema; species Rhynchonema sp. JSB1_4. The sequence goes on from JASAMV010000314.1 coordinate 31,418, forward strand.
ACAAGAGAATGGTGACTTTTTAGAATTATGTACCTAAACACGACTGGTGAAACGCGAAAGAGTGGCGTTCCCAGATGCCCAAACAGCTGTTCCGCAAAGCGCACAGTTTCGCAAACAAATAACAAAGCTGCATTGCGCCAGCACGGTTCGTACCGATCCAAACTCTAGCCCCATCCTGCTGACCTTCGCACGGTTGCGTGTTGCACATTTCGTACTGCATGTCGCACCCTTCACACATGTGGCCCCCATTCGCGGCCATCGGATTGTTGCACATGCGACTTCGCTTCCTGATACCACCCTGACACCTGCGTGAACACTCCGCCCAAGCGGACCAATCCGACCATTGACCATGTATGGGCGGGAGGACCGGCGCCGGACACGGATCTAGGTCTGAGCACAGTGATGTTTCACTTGCTTCACCCAAACAAGTGCGTCCGTTGTGTGCTGGCTTGGGGTTGGTGCAGGTTCGGATGCGTGTGCGTGACGCCGTGCCACAACTGGCGCTGCATTGGGACCAAGCGGACCACGAGGTCCAACCGCCGTGTTCTGGAATATGCGAATCGTGGAATTGGTGTGATTGGACAGAAATTGATAAAAAAAAATATTGTGGCTTGCATCAAACATTTTGATCCGATCATCTTTCGTCACGTGACTTTTTGAATTAAGGGCTTTGATGCCACTATATTCGACCAGTGCGAGGTCGTTCATTTTGACGCTGGTCGAAACCAGTTTGACATCATAAAAAATTTCAACACATTTTGAATACAACAGTCACGTGCGCGTGACAGAAGGCATCAGAGGGATCTACGATCACCAAAATTTGGATAACTACACGGCGCGAAACAATACTCAGTTAATTGCATATAACTAACGCGTGCAATTGATCACTTGCATATCGAGTCTGTCGCACGTGAGCGCGTTTGTGCACGGACGTGTGCGGCATTGACAATGCATCACGTGATCGGGCACGTGGACATCCACCAGGTGGGTGCACGTTGACCATTGAGACCAATCAGATGCGGATGTGGAAGTGTCTGTTATGGAAATCGGGTTTATTTGTCATAATTGGTTGGTTGGTAAATCTCTCGTCCTTTATGGGGGCTTGAATGTGCAATCAACCTACCTACATACATACGTAGTCCTGACTTTGGTCAGTTGACGTATTTTGTGTCACAATGCAATAAAATTATACTTCGATGTGCAAGACCTGCGCAAAGGTTTTCTTGTCTGTCCGTGGACAAATTTTACGCTGGCGGAAATTGCAACCGTCGAAACATCAGAATAAAACTCAAAATAGATCAAGATCCTATAGACCCTAGGCCAAGTCAGGCTGGACCGGATTAATCAAACATTTTTACTGCGTAAATTCATACGCGCAGAAATCGAGCCCAAAGTCTGCCGCCATGCACCCCCCCAACCTTGTGCCAGTGCACTGCTGCTGCACGCATCCACCTTCTGATGCCACCAATGATGTGTGGGTATTCTGTCAGGTGCCTGTGTGCATCGTTCCCTCCTGCTGTCCCATCCACAATACGCATCCTGTGACTGCATGCATGTCTGTCGTGTTGTGTGTCGTGCGCAATACGCCACTGGGTATCGATGTACTGTGTTGCCTTCGGTCATGTAAACGCCGGTCTGAAATTGAAAAATGGGGACTGAGGATTGTGGTAATGTCGTCAAATCACCGCGTCAGATCTTTTCATCAAATCACGTGTATTATACGTATTTCTCGCGCTCATTTGAGGCTCATGCAGTATTGCTTGATTTGACGAAAAGGTTTTACGACACAACCATTAGCCGGGATTGATGTCACTTTGTTGCGGTACAACAGGTTGATGTAGGTACATCAGTGTGATCGTTGTCCACCGGAGAACCTAAACCTGCAACTTAACTGTCACGCTGACCAAAAAATTTGTTGCATCAGCGAATCTCCGATCACACGAGATCAAGACCGATAACAAAAAATTTAAAATGATAGAGTATGTATGTGCCTACTACATACGAAGCCCAAGGCCAACAGTACCGAACAGCTGTACCGTAACCCAGACCTACCGTATCCAACCGCATGTCAACCACGGGTGTCGTGTGCCAATCAGCCTTCGACACTTGCACCACTTCTGTCAGACACAAGCGTTGAGCGTCCGGGAACAACGTGAACTTTTTCAACAACTTTGCGTCCGTCAACACGAACGCCACTGTGACGGTTTGGTGATGTTTCAAACGGACTTGATCCAATGCGAGCAGATTGTATCTGGGAATTGAGAGATGGGAATTGAATGAATGATAACCGGTGGTTAAAGGCCGTCTAAGGAAGCTCTCTCTTATGAATTCATGCAATCTGTCCTCTTTTTTAGTGCCAGGATTGGGACACAGGCCGTTTTCGATGGGAAGAATATTTCACGACATCTTCAGGAGATTGAAGACAGATTTGACACCGAAATTTCGTTCAAAACTGTTTCTTTTTAGCGTGTCAGTATAAAGGCGTACTAGTACAGAACCACAAGTGATTTGTTGTTTTGTTACAAATAACTTGTGGTTTTTACAAGTGTTTTGTGATTTATCGACAAAACCACAAGACTTTTATTCAAATACCACAAGTAATTTGTGGTTTCGTCATAACCACAAATCGACTTGTGGTTTTAAAACCACAAGTCCTTCCCAGTGAGCTGTATCATCGATAGAGTGAGAAAAAAATAAAAATAAAAATAAATTTTTTTCCCAAACTCACTGCTCGAGTGGTGCTACATGCATCGGTTTGTGTCCCAGTGGTCGGACCGGATCGGCCATCAGTTGATATTTCTGTGCTTCCAGCAAATTTCTCGTTGTCACACCCGGGTGGCCGCTGTGCGCGTCTTGCACTTCGCACTGGAATTGGACCCAATTGACACAGATATAGATGAAACAAAGCGTTCATGTTGTTTCGTTGCTATTTGGCACGCGCTATGACGTGTTTCGCTACAAGGTAGCATCATCATTTGATAGGGCTCAACATCCCATATCAAAGTGGATACATTTAATGATGGTCACGGTGATGATGATACTTTCGTGGTTGCGCAACGACATAAACCAAACCCATAACCATTTGTATTGGTTTTGAAACTGTGGAGCGCGTGCCAAATATGTAGCTGACTGACACATTTGAGTGATGGAGTTATAATTTGAGCCTCCCTTACATAGACGAAAGCCGAATTCGTTGACATCGTGTCAATGCTTCGTCAAACACTAGTGAATTATACGTATGAACGATCCGTGTCAACCACATTGCGTTAAGCCAGAATTTGCAACATGGAGAACTTTTCACACTAGAGCTCACTCACATTGAAGAACGGTGCTGTGTTGCCGTGGCGCTCCCATGGCAGATTGGGTAGTTCCTGATGCAAGTAGTCCTTGCTGAAGACGTCATTGATGCTTGAAACATCATACACGCACATAGCAGATGTGGAGATGTTGCCACTGAAAACAAGGAACCAGAATTTCATGTACGTTTCTTATGTTGTTCATAGATGTACATAGTTCGCCTGGTTCTGATTTTTGGTTGAATCAAACCTGAAAAATGTTAATTCGTTCAATCATTTATTTTTGCATTAAAGACTGAAAGTCACAAAGCCACAAGAGATAAAAACCGTTATACCGTAAATATTTTCCTTAAAGCAAGTTTCCGCAAACTATCGCATGTTGTAAGTATCATCAAACTTAATCTCCAGATCGGATCTCACATTGGTCTACGTTGTTTGTTTTGGGTATGGGTAGCGGTTTTACGCTGGTCAAAATACCTATGTAGGCCTTGTGAGGACGTCAAAGTCAGGTGACCAAGGTGAAAACTTCACAATTGCACTCGCCGTTTCTCGACAAACGTTGCCACCAAATGTCGGCCATCGCCGGCCAATTGTGCAGCTTGCAAATGATCGAATCTGAGTCCACTTCCATCCTCACACAACAGTGTGGCCTTCGTGAATGTTGTGAATGCACCCCGCAGAATGTGCGTGCCACCGAGGTCGTTCCGGCAGAAACGGCCGATACGCGTGACACGCTGCAAATATTGATCGGTAGAATTGAGATGATTTCGGTTGAGACCATGGGACCGCTATCGCCAATAAACTCTGTGTGTAACACCACCTAAGGATGCGCTTAAAATACATACGTATGTAGGTGCGTAGTATTGAAGCCGGCTGGCAACGCACAGCGCCTGAGTACAGGTTGATGTCAATCCCTTCGGATCTTATAAATATGCTGCACTTGATCCATGTGCTGATGCTGATCAAGCAGTTGTGATCTCTGTGTGCGTCTCTGCACGCTAGCTGCACTCTTGGCTTCATGGAGACAGCATAGTGAAACAACTAACGAGAGCGGAGAAATTCAAGCATTATGTGAGAACTGTAAAGTTCAGCAGTGCACACACAAATATTTCAAGCTGACTTTCAAGTTGGCGTCGCAGTCAAAATACAGCTCGATTCACACAGCTTTCAATATGCTCGAAAAGAATCTTTTAGCTGCATTCAGCAGCTACACTACTGTGAAGCATCAGCCAACCAGGCAGCATGCGCACTGGATATATAACGATCGCAGAAAATGTAAGTCCAACAACAGCATTCAATGAAACAGACACAGTCTTGTCCAGAGCAGGGCCACAAGGTGACCACCAATGTACAGTACCGGGTGCAATTCTAGGCTGAAAGTTGAAGTCGCGTGCACGCAACTTCCTAGTGCTAAAACATAGGCAGCGCACGCGCGTGCACGTGCGTGCACGCGAAGTTACTTCGACTTTTGCCTGTACTTTGCACTGTTTCGCACGCGCGTGCACGCGAGTTCAACTTTCAGCCTAGAATTGCACCCGGTACTGTAGCAGCAGCCAGTGCATTTTAGTACTAACCCGCGCACAATCCTTGCCCCCAGGCATCTGCTCCACGGGAGTCTCGCGGAACAAAACGAACATGAAATTGCCGTGTTCGAAGATCGATACAAATTCGGGATCTGCAACCAAAGTGGCGAACTTTGTGATCTTCTTGTACCGTTGAATGTTGGTTGACACGCGTTGCTTACACACTGTTTTCGTGAGTTTCTGTTATTAATATCCCCAAAATCTGTTACTTTTCGCACATCACTGCAAAACACGGCCGACATTTTATCATGTTTTTTCAAAAGCTAGAATACTGACCATTCAGCCATTTCGTATCATCCGTCTGAAGTCGCTGATTTTCAGGCAGAAATCTCAACAGCGATCCTTCGAATCCACTGAAATCGGTGGCCACGCCCGTCAGCAATTGACCCCCATCGGCACTGGTCCAGTGGGTGTGCGGGTAAATGGGTGAATATGGCACGGCACCTATGCCAAGCATATCCGGCTGCAGGCGGGTGGACAACTGGCTGGCCTGCAATCAAGGGCAGTGTGAAGTTTTTCAAGTGTTGTGGCGGATCCAGCTTTTGGCCAAGCGAGGGGCCAAATCCAAAAAGTCATTTTTGCCTTGTGCTTGTTCCATTTTTGAAAAGTCACTTTTATCTGGTGCTTGTTTATAATTTGGCCCTTTAGACTAGATACTGCACAAATTCCGTCAACGAGCGCGAAGCGCGCGAAATTTTGGCACCTTTTACGCTCGCGAACACCAAATTCCATTGAACATTGGCGTATCTGAAGCGCGAAGCGCGCGATTTTTCGGACTTTTTTGAACTGTATCACAGTGGAAGTCCTGTTGTTTAGGGGCCTTTTTTCCTTCATGTTTCCGAAACGCTGGCTCCCTTCAGGGGACAACTGGACCAAAGGAGGGCCATTTCCCCTGTACCTACCCCCGGATCCGCCCCGGGTATCCCGTTTTGTGGGTGGGTATCAAACTTGGTGACCGGATCGAATTTTGTTTGGTCGCTTATCTATTTTGTACTTTCTTCCCAGACTCCGAACAAACAGCGTTCACTTTAAATATTCGTCATGATAAACTATTTTGTGTGACACCGACCCGATCACCAAGTTTGTATAATATGCAGATTGCTAAAGGCAAACTACGCCAACACGAGCCCGATTTCGGAGGTGGTAGATTAGTGAAACATTCATACATGGCTGCTATTGGAAAGACCACGTGGGAACACGGGGAGAGATTCCTTTTTTTTTTCTTTTTGTTGGCCCCCCCCCCCAAGGGGCCTTTTTGGGGTTTTCCCTACATGTCCGTTTGTTGCGTGCTGGTCTGCGCAGTAAACAATTCCGGATGATTGTGATGATGTTTGTTATGACCTTTCGGAAAACCGCTATACTATTGGGTCATAATCATGAAACTGATAATGAAATCAAACAATTTGACCAACTTGTAGAAAAGCACATTTCGGCTGGAACGCATACGTGCCACAGACAAGCAGCTGGTCAGGGTTGTCACCGTACAGCGTCAGCAATCGGATGAAATTGCGACAATTGGCCTGCAAATTCTTATTCTTTCATGAAGTTGTAAGAAGCAGGATACGCTCTTGCGTTGTGACAGATCTTTTGTTCCCGCAACTAATGCCGCACAAGTTGGATTCAATTCAAACACAATTCTAAATCGCTTCACGATCCATGGGGTAGACTGCATTCGGCATCTTGTGTGCTTTCCACCTGCTCTTAAAACCGAGCGGTGCACCAGGTACTCATCAGATCAGTTTGAATAGTGTTCATGCTCAAAGCATGACTTGCCCGCGATTGTCAAGTTTTCCCCGCGAACTTCACTCCTACTACAGCACAACCTCCACCATAAACTACCGTATACCCGCAATACCCGTACCTCAGTTTGTCCCTTCATTTCACACAAAGATCGTTCAGACTTGTTTGGGCTCCAGTCGACTTTTTCCAGCAGCGATAAGTCCTCAACGTTCAGTCGAAGCAAACCGTCCCTGTGAGGATAAGAGAGCTTCAGTTTATTTTTGGCATTCTTGTGACCCTATAAAACTGGAACGGCCATGTACACATAAGCCACTTCGGATCAGCGAAAACTCACTCAACCGTGTTATCTTCGAGCTTATTCACACTTGAGAACACTTACTACGTATGTATATACGCACTCGCAGAACGTTTTGTTAATCCCCGCATGGCTTGTGGGCTTGTTTGTTTGTTTGTTTGACATGCACTGTTGTTTTCTGCTGACACCGCACTCACAAGGCGTTTTCTCCACTTTCTTCTTCTTATGTAAACATTGTTCCCTGATCCGTCAAGGCAAGCGCAAACATACCGGGCTCCAATCACAATCTGCTCCCTGTCTGAGTCGATCAGCACAGTCTGCAGTTGTTGTAATGTCTCGGATACGTACACATTGGCTGACTGGAAGGCCTCTGCAATGAGGGACGGTCACTGCAGAGTGGGTGACACACATAGGCGTTAGGCATACTCGACATACATATGTAAGTATATATGCTACATCTTAGTGCCAAAGATTGTGTATACCTATGTCTCTGTGTGGTGTCTGTCAACTACACAACAGTTGGCCCTGTAACGATCATGATATACATATGTACGTATTCATGTAAGTACTAAATGTGATGAGCGCGCGTTCACATTAAATTCGTTCAATTATTTTATATTGACACTAATAAATATATGTTCTACAGAATTATTATTACAATAACAATCATTCATAAATGATAATCGCCCGCTGGGCATTGACGAATTTACGACCATAGACATTACACTTTTGAAAGTTGTGTTGCGTGCACGCGCGCGCTTGTAACCATTTTGTTCAAAACTGGAAATAACTTCAATATTGTTGTAATAATAATTTATCAAAACCCAGATTAAACTATTTCCCGTGCAAATTCTATTGGTCACACCCCACACGTTTTCTGTGAAATGGGATTATTTATTTGACACACCAAAGAAATGAATAATGGGTTGTAATGTGACATCTGGCAACCGTGAATTTTGAATAAAGCTGTGCAACACAAATATTAGTAGAAGTTTTCAACATAAAATTAAAAACAAATTATGATACAAAAAAACAAACAACATACCTTGATAGGACACTCGCAAACTGTGATCGAAAGTCATGAAGACATCTTGTGAAGTGGGAAGGCGAATCGCCGTGATGGAGACCGCAAAGATCGCGAGCAGAACGGTGATGAAATCAATTAATCGACGCATTATCGAAATCGATATTTTAATCGACTGATGTGAGCACAATCACATTTATGCTTTAATCCGGCATCAAATTCCGATTGAGCCCGCTATCCAATCCAAACATAGTTGTCGTGGTCAATTGTAATGATGCGGTTTGAAATCCGGAAATCTGTAAAGCAACATTATGGAACAGACGTGCATATATGTTTATATGTATAAACCTGTTGGTGACATTTGAATTTATTTGTGGTTTCGTCTGATGACCAAGGTTGAGCGTTCAGCAGGTGCCATTAATCAGGGTCGGATAACAAGATTTGCGAAAAGCCAAAAATTGATATTTGACATGAATATTCCCTGATTTTCAAGTTCAGGCATGACCTGGCTCCATGGCTGAATTACACTGGTGCGTCAGGGTCATTATCGGTCCCAAATTAGAGCCTATCGAGAGTTAGGCAACATATTGAAACCGAACGCGCAATTAGACATCAATCACTCGTCAGGTAGGCCGAGTTGCTTGGACTGAACCAATGTCAAAATTGACATATAAATTTTTAGAAACAAAAAAACAGCAAATTGATATCTCCGAGAAACAAACGCGTGCGCTCGGGCGCTTGTGCGCCGTTCGAAAACATGCCGCGCCACGCGCGAGCAAAACCCAACTGACCTTCAAAAGAGGACATGGGGTATAGTATTACTCAAAAATCTGTTTTACGGTGGGTATGACGCTAAAAATGACATTAAACAATTCAAAGATTACAAATCTGTTTAGGCAGGCACGCGCACGCTTCGGTTTTATTTCATAAAAATCTGGTCAGATATACGATGACTGGTCTCTGGTCTCGATTTTACATAATAATTATTTTAATGCCCGGGGAGTGCAAGTGACGAATACTTTAGTATTTGTACAAACATTTATGACAAATGTAAATTGCAAAGATTGGGCACACACGCGACTTTAATCCATTATGAAATATCAAATAAAAGAATGTTGTGTAAAGAAAGATCCATTTGGATTAGAGAATGGCCATGTAAAACTTTAGCCCGCAAATAAAGGACAGCCCACCATTGTTATAGCATTTGCAACAGCGTTTTATGACATTATTTTCACGCACGGAAGTGGATATAAAAAATTACCAAGGACTTTTTGCTTCTGCTGAAAACATCTAAATAATCTGACCTGACAAGGTAATAAAATTATGGTAAACGCGCGACAAAAAACTGAAATGCAGCACATCACGTACATAGGTACATGCGGAACTAATGCTCATGTAATCAGTTGCTGTATTCGTGCAACTATATTTGCAAACAAAGCAATTTTCATTGACAGAATAGAACCCGGTCGTGCCAAATCAGGCAAAAAAACATCCTCAGAATCTTTCCTCATACGAATAATGCGCGCGTGGTCGTCAGATCCAATACAAGCCGAGCATAAATTCTGCGGAATGTTGCTTCTGCCGCTGAAACCATCAGAAAAACATGATATAAACAGGAGTGAATCTGATACCAAATGAATAATTGGGTACAAAATCCCAAAATTGGTTCATTACTGGACACAGTACCGTACCCAGTAACCTGGTGTACGGTAGCCGTGCATCTGTCACCAAACGCGCAACAATACGAGAGGTCCATGCAAGGTCGTGACTTTCGATTTTGATTATGATGATTATTATTCGACCATTTTTATAGTTGCGATGAAACTGAGCGGTATCATTGATAATTCACAGAGGATAAGTTGTGTGGATAACGCAAGCGCGAAGAAGTTCCAGTTTTGTTCGGCTCCGGTTACCACGGTAGGTTAGAAAGGACCTTTGAGGTCACCTAATTGTTGAATGGTTGACAACACAGATCGTTGACACACTCGACTGCAGTGGTGTCGTTGGGAAATCAAAAAGTCAGGATACCGGATACCCAAAATCCAAAATTTTCGGATACCGGATACCCAAGATGAAAAATCTCGGATACCAGGGGGGGGGGTTGCCTCTCAAAATAAAAAATATCGGATACCCAGGGGGGTTGTTCAAAAAACGTCAATTTTTAGAGGAAAATTGAGCAAAATTGGTTGAAGCGCAAAAAATGGTCATTTTTTGGGTTATGCTTGCGCGAGCAAGCGATTTTGAGCATTTTAGAGGAAAAAGCATACCTCGAAAAATTGGGAGTACCCCTGGACAAAAAGTCAGGATACCGGATACCACTGTGTGAAAAAATCAAGATATCGTAGCCCCCCTTCCACCCCCAACGACACCACCCACTGACATAAACAATGTCCATCAACGTGGTGAGTCAATCGAGCGTCAACAATGTAGATCAACCACTCCACAATAAGCTTTGATTGCACAATGGGGTAAGTCAAATTTGGCACGCCAAACTCTTTTTAGATACAATGGATTATCCACAACGACCGCTTAATTTAATTACAACATTATGTCGCAATCAAACGGATATGATGAATTAGCAAGTGTGTTGTGCACCACCAGTCATCCAATGTATCCCGTTTGGTTACGTTACGTCACTAATGTGTGTCAAGCGAAATACACCAAATCAATCGGACAGAGATAGCCAACACTATTATACATTGTTTGGTAAACAGACCTAACGAAATGACTACTATTATCCAGCCGTTTGGGTGCACTAAGTGGTTTTGTGATGTTTCACGCGATGGGCCCAAGTTCCATTCAGCAGTTCGTACCAGCTGAACCGCGACTACACGTACATATTCTGGTCAGCTATAATGATGGGCAAAATACATAGGACGAGAACCGAATGTGCCACTAAAACCAGCCGCTAAAACTATAGTGAAAAAGTACAACAACCAACAAGCAAGATATATACGGAGGTACGCGCTTCATTTATAACCCAAAAGAGGTCTCCACGACTGTGTCCTAAACATCAGCCAGCTGTCCATGTATATGGTTGGCTGGGTTAATGCGAACTTGCTTGAAGCAATTGCAATCTAACAAACTGAAATAACATCTCTGGAACGGCAGCCTAGCAACCAGAGGCCAAATTATCATGGTTGAATTCCCTTGCTGAATTAAAAAAATACTCATATTGGAACAATTTATCAAAGCTGCGACGCCAAATAGAAAAACGTGCGCGCTTCAAGGAAAAAAGCACCATGATTTGTGAGAACTTTATAACAGAGTGGCATGAATGGAATACCCTATAGATGCAGATCTGCATTGTAAACAGGTGCGGTAATGGGTAATGGAGTCATTTATTTTATGGTTGATCATTCCAAACTGGAACCAAACCACAACAGGTGCGTAACGGGGCAGCGCAGAATTTACGTGTTTGTTTGTGTAAATAATAAGCACAAATCTCACCGCCGAGCAGAATTGGAAAAAAAATGAAATCGTGTTTTTGGCGCGTTAATTTGGATAGATTTAACGGTTGCCAGCGACTGCGAAGGTAGTAACCCTATGCATGCTTGACGGAAATTTCACCAGCTTTGCATAATTAGGTCAAAATCAACGCAATCAAGGCAAAGCGCGCGCGGTTTCGCTTTTGACGCACAAAGGCAAAGCTGCAGCGGTCGGGCACCAGGGTGCATGGAGACAAGCAACAACTCAGAAAAACAGCTATCCCACGGTACTGGCAAACAAACTGCCCATGCACCTGTGGCCCACCAAAAAGTTCCATGTGTGTGCTACAGGTTCAAATTCTTGGCTTGGGAACCACTGACTTACGAAAATAGTTGGTTGATTTCTGAATTTCCGCAACATATAGGTGCATACGTATGTATGTATGTAGGTATAGTTTTTCGAGCTGTTGTTTTTTCTTGGTTTGGCGCATGAGCACCTTTGACTGAATGCTAATCGAATCAGCGCAGACCTACATATGTATGTATTGCGAACATACACAACAAGAACAGCAGCGTTCAATGAAAGAAAATCAGCCAAGAAGTGTGGGGGAACGGACTGTCAGGCACCGCATCGATTTATGGCGGGTGATTCATGTGCATACTAAATAGGGTGTGTGGACAGAGAACACGTGAATGCAGACTAATTGCGGAGTAGTTGACGCAGATGGTTGACGCACTCAACGGACACGTAAATTAGAAGAGAAATGTACGAAAATTTTTCAGTGAAAACAAAGCAATGTACCAAGTCGACTGCATCAATACTTTGTGTCAATCATTCTCTACAGTAGGCCCTGTACAAGCCTGTTTGTGAATTTTCTTGCACAACCAAGAATGTGGAACATTGTAGATTCAGATCACAAAAGTTTGAACCTTCAAACTGAAACAAAAGAACAACAGAGATGAAGTTGAACTTCGGTAATCTGAGTCGCTTGACTTTCATTTCTGGAAAAGTTTTTGAAATTGTGTAATAAAGCAATATCACTACATGATTTATGCTCAAATAGCTGAACTTCCATATGGAACACGAAATAGTTTTAGCCATCAAAACAAGTCGTTGCGCCTGCCTTTGATTTATCCAAGCCATTCAGCCGAACTGTCGGATTTATTGGGTACTCTATTCTTCTCAACCGCCAAACTGACATGTATGCACGCGGCGCATACCCAAAAGAAGCAATTTTGGAGCACACCCCATAATAAACAGCAGAAACTCAATGGAGAAGCTAAATGGATCAAATTACAATCGTAGATGTATACAGCTTTATTGCTATTATTAGTAAACAAAATAATATATTCGTGTTATTCTAGTGGATAACTGCTGTCAGTTAGCACAAGCTATAGTCTTTCATTTTATTCTCGGCAAAGAAAAATACAAAAATCCTCGCAACAGCAGCCATTAAACACGCTCGAGGTTGTCGACCTGTTGGTTATCATCCACGACATGACTCTTTTTCAAGGCGTTGAAACATTTCTGAGCCAGCCGGTGTTATAAAACGGAAAGACTATAGCTGGGTTGTAAGAGCCAGCCGGTGTTTCTTAGATGTTACTATGTGCGGAAGAAGCGCCTATATGGATACTGGGGCATCTTTAGACGGTGCGCCGTTTTAAAATTTTGACATTTGTTGTTAAAACTCGTCATACCCGCTGACAAGCGCATAGGGATAAGACGCCGAAAGAACGCAAAGAGCCGAATTTTAAAAGCGCCGCTGGAAACAAACGCCCATCAACAGATCACAGGGATGCGGACGCGGAAAATTTACATAAACCTGTCGGATAAAATTGCGACGAGTGACGATTTCAAAAACAGAGCGCTCGATTTCCGACATTTGCCCACAACAGATGGACACAGCGGGACATACGAACAAGTTGTCACGTTTGGTTGGGTGGAATAGGTGCATCACTGATGAATTATGTTGGGTACCACGTCAGTTGACGCGTTTGACAAGTTTACCAAAAGGCCCAATAACTGATGAGGTTTGATGCACCGAATGGTCATAAATCATTGGCGGCGTGTTGGTGCAATTGCGTGTTTGAAAACAGGATGAACAAATTTGTTGTTGCAAAATTTCACGTCTCTTGATGTTGCGGTGTTGTAAATTAAAACTGCTTTCAATCTATGTATAATTTGAGAGCTTTCTGTTTTTGCGACATTATCTCTGCCCAAAGTCGGGGGAAAAGGGGTGCGCAGTGTTTGTATCTCATTTTACGCACATCTGATTCACAACAAAGCCCCAAGCCCGATGTTTAGCGGTCATAAAATGGTTGACATTGTTTTACGACACACGCTCATGCTATGGGAACCACGCCTCTGGTTGTAAAATATCATCATCGCCGTCATTATAATATAAAAGAGCAGCGGCCGAATAAAACACACGACAGATATTTTTGTGAGGATATGACACGGCGGTGACACATCGACAGAAATAGTTTTTAGATAAGATGTGAATGACAAACATGACAAATATTCATTACATCGCCAACAAGCCCCAGGAAAAAGATCGCGAGAAGCGCGAAGAATTTTACGTCTGCCATCATGATTAAGATATCGAATGAAAGTGATCTGTAGCTTTATTGATTGACAGGTTTATTCGCCTGTTTTGCAAACAACAATGGATATAGACAGATGGGTGATGATATGATATGACAGTATGATAATTCGGGATGCACTGCAGCTAACGGATGATTGCTGTTTGGATATCATTTTGCAAGCAGCTGGACGGTTTGCAACGTAAATGCGCTCGCAAAGTGAAAGCAACACGCTATCAGGGTTGGGCAAAAAACGTTTTTTTTTTTCAAAAAATCGTTTTTTTTAAAAAACGTTTTTTTTTAAAAAAAACGTTTTTTTTAAAACGCCCAGATGACCAAAATATGCCCCCAAAAAAAATGGAAAACGCTCATCTTGGGAAGAAAACGTGGTTAAATGAAGTAATTCTATGTGTTCTGAGGCAAAATAAACGGGTTTCAACCCTTTTCTAGCGAGTTGTTAAGATCCCATATCAGACCCGCATCATGGGACCAACTTTGGCCGGGGTCATCATTGAAAGTCAAACGCCGTATATCGACATCTCGACAAAGTGTAAAAATTGGTCGAAAATTTTTTGAAAAAAATGGGACAAAAAATTGATTTTCCTTGATAATCAGGGTACTTTCCCTGAAAAATCAGGGAAAATCAAGGAAATTCAGGATTTAAAAAAAACTAAAAACGACCCAGGCGTTTTTTTTTAAAAAAACGTCGTTTTTTTAAGAAAAAACGCCGTCGTTTTTTTTTGCCCAACCCTGCACGCTATATAAAAGCTGTCGAAGAGGCACGCCAAGCCATACAACCTGCTGTTGCTTGTGATATATTTTGTGCGATCACTGGAAAAGATCAGGTCAAAGAGTGATTGGCGCACCAAGACCATGATATGACACAACACAAAATGACCAACAATCAAGACAAACGCGCATTTTCCAAGCTAATGGATTGTGGTGTCATGTCCCTAAATTCTCATGACCCGCAAAAAACTGCGCAGCGAAAATGTGAGTTTGATACGCCCAATTGAACACTCATTCACGATGGCGTGATATTCCCGAAATCGACACCTGCAGCTTTATTGAGAAGAATCAAATGCGGTTTTGACAATTGTGACCTGCCGCACACATTGAAAAATGTCCACAAATATTTCACTTCTTAATCAAGTAGCTATAATGGCTGCAGTCACCAAATAAAACTGCGCGTCAAAGTTGCCTTTGAAAGTCCGGCCAATTGTGAACTGCTTGCAGTCCCACAGGAACCTGGGCACATATAGATATAGTCCAACAACAGCTAACGCAGAATTTATGTCCACTGCGTTGCCTGATCCGACAAGCACATAACGCGTGATGCAACATTTTAAACACACCCACGCAGCCAGCCAACACACACAAGCTGACTGCCTGTCTGTGCTTGTAATGTTGCATCACGCGTTATGTGCTTGGCGGATCAGGCAACGCAGTGGACATAAATTCTGCATTAGCTGTTGTTGGACTATACCTGCAAGGGGTAGTACCACCATATACATACGAACTCACGGAATAAACACCTGTGAGCTTGCCGTGGTGACACGTGTTAGGCGTGTCACACAAACAACCAGCCAAAAAACCCCTGAAAACCCTTAAATTAGCATAATGTAGTCACAAAAAACCAGTGCCGCCGACCCGTAGCACAACAAAAGGCGTCCACACCACACAATGGCAGCAACACAGGACCGAAACAGTACATACCTACATATGTATACCTGGTGCATTGTTATAATTTGATTTGATTACAGGGCACACACACCGACTTGGCCATACCTACAGCCTACGAATGACTGGACACGAATGCGCCAACAAATAGGTATTTCACTGACGGTCTTGGAAAAAGGGCACAGATGTCCTTTGTGGTGTGGTGTAAGTGTAAATACATACAGTATACGCAACTGTTTTGTAAAGTTTGCAAAGATGTTGTGCATACCTGGTGGTCTGAGTCATAACAGTAGCCTAATGTTATGCAAGCACAAATCCAGACAGGATCACCCCCTTGACAAAATCCCGACTCCCGAATGCCGATTTATATACGTCACGTTGATTCAAGTCTTCGATCTTCATCTGACCAACGTGCATGACCTTGGACAGGCAGGCATACATGCAATGAATGCTGGACATTGGTATAGGTACACATATGGTGACAAATTTATTCAAAAAAACTGCAGCCCAATTATGTCAAAAACTGGTACGCGCCAGCGCCACGGTAGTTTCAAAATGGCAGCTAATATGGTGGTTCAAAAATGATCAACAGTTGTACAACTATACCCATGCAGAGGTTGACACAGAATATACTCGATGTCTTTTTCGCTGAACGAAATTCGACAAAGGCGACCAAAATCAAAGTAGACAAGAGTATAATCGTGACAGCGACAGGGTCAGAATTGTCAAACGGTCGAACAGCAAACTAGACTTGGCGGAACCACAAAGATCAACGTCGTAAAAGATTAGATCCAATCATGATACCTTTGACCATGAGATCTGAGCAGATAATAAACTAATAACAACGGACAATTATATGCGAAAGTTCCTGAAAGTGATGGTGTTTGTCTGAAATCGAGCTCCCAGTCTGAGACCGAGTCGACGTAACATGACAGGTCAATGATGAATTACTCTCCTGTCCAGCCTCTGGCCTCGTTTTAGTACTTTTCTCGCTCAATCGGCCTTTGCCAAGGCCGAAATCTTCATCGCGGAAGAAGACAATCATTCGTAAAGGATACGCATATCGTGTGTGCATGTGTAGACCGTGACCGCATGCATATGTATACCTAGACATGGATATACATAATATGTATAGGCAATCCGCCAGCTCATGGCACTCGCACGCACGCGCTGCATGCTGCATTACTGCCGTCAATGAATGCATCCATTCTCTGCAGTTATCCGTTGAAACATCCCCAAATTTTGCAACAGTGCAGAAAAGTGTTATGGCAAGCAGCAAATGAAAATCGGATAAACTAAATCGTGGTCATCAAAATATGTCACTCGCCCAAAGTGTACATTTTGTTTAGAAAATGGCGTGTGCTGCCGCATGCGCTGTGTGTACAAAAAGTGCCATGAGCTGGTGGACGGACTATGTATGTAAGTATACGCACAGCCGAAAATCTATTGTTCCAACCCCAAAATACAATTCCCCTGAGTAACAACTATGTTATTATTTTTTACGATCTTTATACTGCGACCACCCGGTCGGGACGGATGCACAATTCTAATCTGTTTGTTTGGAACATCATGTATGTGCCAGTATACGCATGGAATGCTGAGGTTTTAGATGAGTCAATCAGAATTGCAGATGCCTGACAGAGTTGCGAATGAACTATACTTCTGGTGTCTTGGCATGAGCGCGTGTGCATTGTATATCCTATTTATAGTCGACGTTTACCAAAATGTACTATGTCATCCTTCAAAGCGACCGGAAAAAGTAACATGTTCCCCTTCAATCGTGTGCGCATAAAAACGTGAGATCAGACTGCTTCAGTGTGGATCGTATACCCACACCGGAAGGATAAATTACATTAAATCCTGGGTCTTCAATTGGACTATGTTCAAAGATCGGGCTCTATGTTCACAACACTGTCTGACCCCAAAAACATAACCAAGATGGCCGAACGGAAGTGTTCCTTATTATCATATGACACAGGAATGCTGCCATAATGTTGTTTGCTACATACCAGATGTAGTGAGGTAAATGCAGGGTAAGCATGACGCTAGCCGGGCCTTGGCCGGGGTTGTAGGTCAAATTTTTGCCCAAACCCTTTGACTGGAACAGAATCTAAGCGTAACTTGGACAATAATTCTACTGCTAATAATCCTGATGCAAAAGCATTATCGTCACATATAGGTAGGTATAATTTCGCTGTCCGATATCGAAAAACCGCACGACCCAAACAACATAAAGACAGAAAAATAATGAGGTCCAGTTAGGATGGCATGGAGGGATCACTAATTGAAGGGGGCCTGAACCGTTGCGGTTGTGTGTATCGGTTTCAGGACACAGGCAGGCACTTGAAGCATCAGGAGGGCACGGCGACAGCTAATTACACTCAATAATAATGATGATGTCACAAATAAAACACGAATGTCCGGCTGGATTCCATATGGTCAGTTAGGACAGCTTGTTCATGTGTTATCTCGAGAGGGCGCACGCGCACTGTTCAAATAGAGAGGCAAAAATAACAGAGACCGTATATACAAGCTGTGGTGAAAGCTCTTCCGATGATAATACGGCCATGTTCGGTCACCGACCGGACACTTCCGGTTCTGAACCCTTTGGTACATCCAGTGGTGGTACACAGGAAAGAAAATTCTTTCGAATATCAAGGGGTCTTCAAATGTAATTGTGCGGGGTACTCCGCTACACAGTGCATGTATGTATGTAGGTATATGTAGCGGTTCACATGAGCCGGTACTTATCTTTATGGTCCCTCCATGTGCACATAAGCGTCTGTAAACAATTACGCGTGACTTTCGATAATTTGTTTGTTTATTTGTGTCTGCCGGTGGGCACAAAGGTGACATGCCGGTCTGACTGACCTAAACATTGACTGACATGGCTTGTTCTGAAGCTGGTTGACGACATCATAAATTTAATGGATTGAAGAGTTTCAGGTCCATAAGCGCATGGCCGGAGCCATAGCGGAACGGATTAGCTAAAGGCCTGAGGTAGAAGATCATTGCAGAATGAACATAATGCATACACATATAAATCAGCTCGGAGTGCAATATGCTAACTTGGGCTCGTTAAGGCCACTTTATACCTTGTCTCGTTGCGATACACGCAACATTTTCTGACGCGCTGATTGGCTGTTGGTCGCGCATGAGCCAATCAACGCGCACGAAAATGTTGCGTGTATCGCAACGAGACAAAGTATAAAGTGGCCTTTAGTCGTCAATTCTGGTCTTCAACTCAGGGCGGGAGAATGTGCGTTTGTTGCCGCGACAGCCCCAAATGGGCGAAAAAATACCATACAATAGTCTGAGTTGACGAGGAGCAGAGTTGAAAATCTAGGTTAACGACATTAGTATAAGCCCGAACTTACTGTGAGGCAACGCGGGTCACAGTGACATCAGTTGGGAAGCACAACTTACGGTAGGTCTGCGCGTGTGAGGTGTGAGCATCGGAGAGTGATATGTCATGACACGGAAATGCGAACTCGCACACGCAACGTGAAAAAAGCAAAGTGTGAGCCATCATACATGCAGAATGTTTGACCCTGCTACACATTGGCGGAGACACTGCGTTTCTTATCCGTGTAGTACACAAGATCAAATCCCAGCAACTATCGGCAGGTTGAAGACCGAGATCAATTTAATTCTATCCAAACCTGCAGTGGGAAACACCGCTAAAGTGGCTTATTTTTCGATCATGCAACCAATTTGCGCAAGCAAGGCGTCCCCAAATAATAACCATGTCAGGGGAATCGTGGCGCTACATATACAAATACTCAAGCGCTGATAACAAGTGCGAACAGTCTCACAGTCCCTCGAAGGTTCCAAATTGTTGTGGGTACTGCCTGTTGACTAGACGGGCCCGTCCATGTCTTACAAGCAAACACGGTACCCAAGACATTCCTGACACCAAGTCCACACACACACTGATCGGTCGTTCGTTTGTGAGTTCACAACATTCAGGATCGTAAAAATCACACCCACGCCGAGTCAGTTTGGTGTTTTTGGGTTCGGGTTTATGAAATACACAAGACACTACTCGGTACTCAACCAACTACGTACACCAAAACACAAACAAATCGGGCAAACCTACAAGATGTTCAGTTTGGGATCGGGCATGTTTTACCGTATA
>JASAMV010000315.1:0-16900 GCA_030248065.1 Rhynchonema sp. JSB1_4
CGGTCAGGTCGTCATGCCACTTGTGCTTTCAAAGTGCATGTGGTATCATTATTCGCTTTATCAAGCAAGCTTGAAGTTTGTGAAACGTTGCTTGCAAGTAAAATTTGTGATATTATGGAAACGCGTCGCAGAACTCTAGCTCAATCATGCATTCAGTCGACCACAATCAAAGATAAATAATATGTAATAATTAGAGCATCGCGCGCTACAAGCATTATTGTGCTTGCTTTCAAAAGAAAAGTTGAAAGTATGTACAGTATGTATCAGCTTCGTTCAGTGCGCCCTCAGAGAGGGAACCGCAGCCGTAAGCCTAGCAAGGGTGGTAAACGCAAATGGGGTTTCAAGGTAAACCTTTGTCATGTTTACGGCTGCTCTCAAGGTACTCCAAGTCCCCGCCAAGATAAGTGGAGCATTACTATATCAAACTGTCCATAGTTTTTTGTTCTGTGGCACCGGCTGAACCTGAAGGGTGTCGAAACCAGGGTTGAATGAAAAAAACAAAAATCATTCTGCTGTGAAAAAATTTTGGCCACTTTTCTTCACAATTTTAGAAAGTAAGTCCGCTTTTTTATTCTTTATCACTTTTTTCTTTATTTTCTCACTTTTTAAGGTATAAAGACATGTTTTTTAATGCGTTTTATGGCTCATGATTCTCAAAAAATCGCCTGTGGCGCTATATTTCAGTTTGAAATGGTGTTGTGATGGACTCATGCAGTTCCCAGCCATCCCAAAAACCGTTATACAATGTATGTATAATGTAGGACACCCCATACCTCATACTGTACAGTTAATTGGTGTGTCGTTAGCTATAATATCGACATATAAAATATTTCCACGCTTCTCGCCTGTTTGCAGTTGTCGTGAATTGGGCATTTGTTGCTTTTGTGACCGGCGTTCGCACCGACGAGCCGTGTGGCGATAGGTACCTACATAGCTGCCGTAATTTACAGAGCTTTTTTGACAAAAAGTTTTCTTATTAAAAAAGCGTTGCAAATGACGTATCGGGAGAAATGAAATCAAGACATGTATTTTCCAAAAATCGAAAATTTTCGCCTGAGACTGAATGTGTGGTGACGTCTGGTAATATTGTGCAGAGATTCTAAGGCTTCTGAACAGCCTGAGGTCGATGTTACTTGATAATGTTACTGCAATGTATAGTAGCATATTATTACAACATATTTTAATGCATCTACTAATGCCGTATGAGTGATATATGACCACCAAAGTACCGATTACAGCCCAAATCTTGCGTGCCTGATCGACTTTGACGTGCAGTTCCATGCAGTGGTATAGTCCGTCCATCAGCTCATGTCACTTCGTGATGCTGCTGGCCGACTTGTTCCCTTCCTCCACGTCCTAATGAAAGAGAAACTGAGTTTCCGAAAAAAATTATTTTTGCTCCTAAATTGTGTTTTTTATGAAATCGACGTGTTTTATCCATTTTAATTTAATTTAATTTTAAATTTGATCGAATTCAATCTTTTTCGACACATTTTATAATTTTTTTGGTTTTTTTTTTTGCAAAATCGGTCACACTCAATTTCTCTTTCATTAGAACGTGGAGGAAGGGAACAAACCAGCCAGCAGCAGCACAAAGTGACATGAGCCGGTGGACGGACTATACATTGTGTGTTCCAACACTACAAAAGACCTGCCCCGCGTATCCCTGTACATCTTTGGGGATAATAAAAGGTGCCGCAGGCGCGATTTTCCTGTCCACAGAAAAAACATCACATTCTTACACCGAAAAAGCCATTTTTTGACAATTCAGCCCGTTTTGAGCAACTTTTTTTATTAAAAAAAACAAAATCTGAGCTTCAAAGGGTTCCTTTAAAATACCCTGGTTACGGTTGTTTCAAAACTGCAGGGCAGCTATTATAAATGGTGCGTGATGCAGTTGATCGACACATGCGCTGGAAAGGACACATTCACCAGCAGATAAGTGCGCGACATTTGGAGTAGCATTATCATTATGAACATTTGCGACCAAGACAATTTTTCGAGGTGCAATCTTGTGGTCGCAATTAGTGCCAGTTCTATTGCAAAAGAAAATATAACGCAGGCAATATACCTCTAACTATATGTTTCACCCACCATGCAATGAACTTGCTCATTTATTCATTCATTTATCCTTCGCATCAAACTGAGAACACAACAGTGAAGCTGGATTTGGAAAAGATAACCACTCAGACTCAAGTGTGCACCATGTATGAGAAGTGTGCTCAACCAATCCCAAATATCATGCGAAGTATATAACATACTCGCTGGGAAATAATGTGTGAATCGCGATCACACATTTTTGTGTGAATTGCAAAAGACACACATTTGTGTTATTTCTGTTATGATGCACACAAAAACTGTGTCGTTCGAGAAAAAACACACAATAATGTGTGAAATTCACACATAATTGTGCAAAGATTGTTTACACTTCACAAATGTTTCACCGATAAAAAATCACGATTATTTGAAGCGTGAACGATGAATTTACGTTCATAATACGAGGATAAAAGAAAGTTTAATCAATATTGTGTTTCATTTTCTGCTGCTATTTTCTGGTGCCACAGTGACGCAACGCATTGGTCCAATGGAGATTTCATTATAATTGGCTCACTTTTTCAAGGTTTGCATAAGAACATGATTTTGAGAGTTTTTTGATTTTCATTTGAATCTGCCGCAAAACAAAGTTTTTATGCACATATTTTATTCCAGTTGGACTCGCACATCAATCTAAGTTATCGAAGATGTCAAAGCAGACATGACCAAGTCACAACCACTGCTGTTGGCTGCAACACCGTCAGGGAGCCCGTATTAGCAAATCAGGGACCTATTCGTCTGCGTCAACATGAAAAACATCGAATTCCTAAGAAAGCCGGGTGAATGTGCTTCAATGGGTGATGGTGTCATGTAGAGTAACACTACGCCAACACGAGCCCGATTTCGGATGGAGGTGGCGGATTGGTGAAACATTCATACGTGGCTGCTGATTTGGGAAATGTTACACGTGGTGCATGAGGATTTCTCTTTCTTTGCGTTTTGTAACTACACCACCTGCGAAATCGGGCTCGTGTTAGCGTAGTTTGCCTATATTTGCTGGCCACCTACCATTTGTTCTGGTGTGGTGCGTGTTCTGGTTCTCGAGAATTTTATGCTGTTGAATTTCTCAACGTGGCCGTACAATGTATCTGCAGACCGCCGTGCACTTCAGCTCCAGAAGATTATTTTACGCACCCAGGTTTAGAGTGTAAGATGCACAAAGTGCATCGTGGTCTGTAACCTTGCGTATCATGACGCCTGTGGCTCAAGTTTACACACAATCTATTTCTATTACGTTTATGTGATCTAGTCTGTTTTACATTACTTGAAGTCTAGCTCATTTTTCTCGAAGTATAGATGAATGAATTTCGTTGTTCAAATCTTGTGTTTTCGAAATTCCTATGCTTGCAAGTTTCGGTGTTTTATGCCCGATGGATATGCTTTTGCATGAGGTACGTTTTGTCAAGTCTTTTCACACATTTGTCTAAAATGCAAGTTGCTTTTTTAATTTCTTTGAGGAACAGTCTGTTCGGATACATTTTTATACTTTTATCTCTGCGTTTCATGAACACATTGCGGTCTATCGATGCTCTTTGTAATCTGTATTTCATTATGTTGGCTGACAAACGCAAAAAACTACTTTCATTGCCTGAATAAGAACGTTGATAATCACACAGAAACAAAGGACCACAATGCACAATAAAGTGTGTTTAATCACACAGTGGTGTGTGAATAATCACACAAATCCGCTATTGTGGTTAAGGATATAAATCACACAGGAAATGTGTGAAAATTCACACACAATTCTACCTGTTTCCTGAAAGGTCTATTTCTGTGTGAATAATCACACAAAATGTGTGATTTGGCGTTACTATTTCCCAGCGAGTACCCGGTATTGTGCTAGGGGAAAGAAAGCATTAGATGAAAAGATATCGAGACGTCACTAATTTTCATGGTATTATATCACAATGAAAATAAAATGCTGCCCAAAGCAGAACCGAAGCACAAAATCAATGCTAAAATGGTAGTCGAAACTAAGTGAAAGCAATCACCAACCTTCGCAGAGAGAAATTTTTAAGAAGAAGAAAAACAATAACAACACGACCCTGGGCAGGGTCGGGAACCAGAGTTTGAAAACATGAATACAATGCACTCTTGTGAAAGCACTCTTTTCAAGCATAAGTCATACAGAATCACTTTAATCATGGGAACTGTGCAGACCGAGGTTGCAGTTGTGTGTGTTAATGAACTAATTTTTTAGCAACTATGATAGAGAGTGATCATTTTAGCTGTCTTCAGATGTTCACCAGCAGAACCAAGACGCCTCCATCATGCAGATTCGAATATCGGCCGTTGCAGAAACCGATCAATTCCATCTCAGTATCGATTCGCATCTTGCTCGCGTCTGAAAATCATGAGAACTTCAATTTGTTGCGTTTACGCGAAAAACAACGACGTTCAATGCACAAAAGATAGAAAGAAAAAAGGGGTCCACGCTCCGAGGTGGAGAGCGTGACGACGCATTTTCAGATGCGCGCATTTGTCATCGGGAATTCTGTCCATTGTTATTGCTAACAAGCTGTTCTAGCTCGACTCGTGTGAAGAACTTTAACATACTGTAAATGCAAAACTCACACGGCAGATACAGCGACACGTTTGGCAGACGTGGGCTGAGGGCTTGGCGGATTTGATGCAGAAGGCCTGGACGCATCACGAACGGACCGGTGACCTCGAGCACAACATATCCTGATCCGTAATGCTGTAGTTTTTGTAGATCTCTGAACTCGATGGATTTTGTAGATCTCTGAAACATTGTCTGTTTTCACCATATTTGCCTCGCATATCGAGTACGAGCAAAATTGGACCACAAGATGCACACAGCAAATGTGTTTGCTTTGACCACAAGATACACATGCTTTGGGCTGATTGGCTGCTTCGCCGCTGGCCTCGGACGTTTTGAGAATGGGGGCCGAGGTGCTGGTGGGACTGCAAACACGAGCTACGCATTAGGCTGTGAGCAGATAAACGCGGAATGGCAAATTTCTGCATTCCGGATTCCGCGTTTATCTGCTGACCTTTGCGGAATTTTGAATTTCTGCAAGTAAATTTATGCTTTTGGTCAAACATCTCAGTTGCTGTTTGCGTTAACACGCAACATTTGAGGTCAGCACGCTGGAAGTTGTCATCGTCACCCAAGCGCGCACCATTCCGCAAAGGTGAGCAGATAAACGCGGAATGCAGAAATTTGCCATTCCGCGTTTATCTGCTCACCAATATCCGCATTCCGCGTTTATCTGCTCACAGCCTTAGCACGTAATACGCTGCACATTATAGAGCTGTGTCAGTTTAGCCAACACGCTCACTCTAGTGTTTTCGAATAACGAACCTGCCAGCTGCCACTGGTGATGAGCAGCAGCGACTGATGCTTGTTGCGAACTCGGTCGATTTGCTGCGTGATCGCCGACGGCAGCATCTGCACCAACACTCGACCCTGTGTGAGAGGCCTGGCATTGGAAATTCAGGCGCTTTGATTTGCAAATGAAAACGCTTGTTCATACATACTTGTTGGGTGGCCATGAACTCGTTATTTCGTTGCAGCAGCTGAGCGCAAATTCTGCAAAGAACGACCCTGTGTGAATGAACATCCAAGTTTCAATGTTGTTAGCTAAAATCTCACTTCATCTCGAGCGCGATCACTTCGGATTGATCAATGTCGTGCCCGTGTCGCATGCAGCAGTGTCCGCTGATGCCCTGCTGCATGGGTGAATGGTTGCTGAATACGGCATGCGACAGCCAGACTTTGTCAACTTCGATGTGTGCAATTGCCATCGGGCACGATTCGTTGTTCGGGCACTCGCACTCCTTGTCCACTGGTTCCTGAACGATGAACGTACGTATACATGCTTGTATTTTTTTTCAATAGCTCAGAGAACAGTTAAAAAATAAAACAAAATGAACGAACGCCGGTGGTGATAACGACGCGATTGGTCACACGGAAACACCGCCAGCACTTCACTCTCAGATACAGTTTTGATCGATCGTCGAGCTTCACGAAGATGTGCATAAAGCCACTGGCGTCAACGAACACGAAGTATTGAATTGTGTGTGGCAGTTCCCCAAAGACGGAAATCGGGGCGTGCCAGATCGGCGTACGTCCGTGTTCTGTGGGAAATAAATTCTTAAAAATGTTCAATATTTAGCGATTGCGCAACTCCCGAACCTTTAAACCGGGCAACCGGATATCGCATGCTCTCAGAATCCGGCCTTTCGCAATAAAATGTGACTATATACGATGAGTGATCACAAAAACATCGTTCAAACAAAATGAAATGCGTTTAAATTGTGAGAATTAATTTTTAAAATTTTGCTTTCGGGAACAAACTCGAGCTTGTGCCGACTTACGCTCCCCCTTTTGATCAGGCAACGGCAGAACATTTAGTATGGAATCCAACCAGCTCGTCAACCAACAGCCACGTGTGAAATGTTTCACAAAGGTTTCATCTGTCAGCGAGCTGGTTCTTGTCTCAGTCTCACTGCCTTTCATGATCAAAAGGGTGAGCGTAAGTCGGCACCAGCTCGCGCTTGTTCCTGAAAGCAACTTTTCAAAGATAAATTCTGACAGTTTTAACGTGGTTTATCTCGTTTCATCGTTGTTTTTGTGACCGATGGACATAAACAGTCTAACTGCGTAGTAAAAAAGCAAGCATGAGATATACGGTTTCCCGCTTTAAAAAAGACCATATCCCTGACCAACTTACCGCACAGGACATCATTGCACGGATCGTCGTCGGACACCGCACGCACAAGTGCCATGGCGCACACACACACGTTGGTCAATCGCTGGAAAGAATCTATGGAGAAGGTAACTTTTCAAGCAGCAAATTCAAGCCAGTAGCCAGAGCAACTTCGGTTGAGGGTAGCGCGATGAGGGTCGTGGGTTGGATTTCAAAGGTTCACAGGGAAGGGAAAGGAAAGTCGCTTTTTGGAAGTTGTATTCTGGCAAAGAACGACAAGTAAAAGCAGTCTACAGGAGGCTGTCACTCAGCCTCCGAGTACCGTAACCCACCGTAATTTTGATCTGCGAGGATCGTGTCGAGACCATTTTGTTTTTTACCTATGTTTTGCGTGTTAGCGCCAACACCAACTATAACAGTTCCAAGTTTTGGTGATCGAAGCACACTATGACAATTTCCAGCTTGCTGCCACTAATACACGTGGCGATAAGCAGCGACGAGCATGGATCTCGCTTGCGGTGGGTTTCGGTATTCGGGGGCTGAGTGACAACCTCCCGTGGACTGCCTTTACGGAATTTTAGGGCCGTATCAACTTTGAAGGCGAGTCCATTATGGGTATGGACTTGGCATGAACTTGCCTTCAAAGTTGATACGGCCAATAGTGTCTAGTGTCGGGCACAAGGCGAAGAAAGGACTGCGTTGCGTCAGCAAAAACCCAAAAACCGTTTCCCCCTCCGCTTTGAATAAGAAAAGAAATACCGTATTGTCGGAAATAGAAGATTGACTACCGTACAGAGGTCGCAATCGGGCCGGGTTTGGCCGGCCCGGCCCGGCCCGAGCCCCCAAATCTCCGGCCCGGCCCGGCCCGGCCCGACCCGTACCCCCAAATCTGCGGCCCGGCCCGGCCCGAACCCCCAAATCTCCGGCCCGGCCCGGCCCGGCCCGAATTTTTGGCTCAGATTTTAACCCAATTTTTGTCATAATTTTTGCGATTTTTGAATCAATTTTTTTGTTGAAATTTCATTGTTTTCCATGAAAAAGTCGCCAGATAGACAATACCAATGGTGTGGCTGGGGGGTCCCCCCTAGGTACAGTAGGTAGATGACGCGCCATCCTGGTACAGTAGGTAGGTCGCCGCCCCCCGGCTGGTACAGTAGGTTGCTACCGTACGTAAAACCTAAAATACAAGGGGGGGCTGTATTTTTTCACTGACCCCTTTTAGGGGGGGGGGCTGTATTTTTGGGGGGGCTGTATTTTTTCGCTGCCCAAAATCTCAAAAAATGTTCCAAAAAATACCCCTAAAATGGAGTTCTGTCAGGGTGTTACTGGTCATTAGTGAGTGTTTTTAGGTGCAGATCTTCCATAAAAGGCTTTACGTCATCATATACTCAACCACAAACGTTGTACACAAGGTGTCTTATACAAGAACTTGACTTTACGACACCCAAGCGGGGAATTCCAAGTTGGGGGGGGGCTGTATTTTTGGGGGGGCTCTATTTTTTCACTGACCCCTTTTAGGGGGGGCTGTATTTTTGGGGGGGCTCTATTTTAGGGAATACGGTATTTTTGGCTCAAAATGGTATAAAATCCATATTTTTCATTCCAAATAATCGAAAAATTTTGAGGGTTTTAGAGTACATTTTCATCTAAACTTGGACATAAAAAATTTTGTTCCCCCCTAGCTCGGCCGGTCGGTACAGTAGGTAGGTTGATTTCAGGCCTTTCTGGTGGTACAGTAGGTTGATTGCACGCCTGGGTAGCCACACCACTGGACAATACTGATCACTTACTTGCTGAATCCGTCAGAAATTTTAGTATTTTGGACAAAAAAACCCCTACTTTTTCAATAAAATAAGTCACTTCAGAAGCTTCGGGCCGGGGTGCCCGGCCCGGCCCGGCCCGACCCTCCAAATCTCCGGCCCGGCCCGGCCCGGCCCGAGCCAAAAGCCCAAAATCGCGGCCCGGCCCGGCCCGGCCCGAGGTCGGGCCGGCCCGATTGCGACCTCTGCTACCGTAAAACCTAAAATACAAGGGGGGCTGTATTTTTTCACTGACCCCTTTTAGGGGGGCTGTATTTTTGGGGGGCTCTATTTTTGGGGGGCTGTATTTTTTCGCTGCCCAAAATCTCAAAAAATGTTCCCAAAAATGCCCCTCAAATGGAGTTCTGTCAGGGTGTTACTGGTCATTATTGAGTGTTTTTAGGTGCAGATCTTCCATAAAAGGCTTTACGTCATCATATACTCGACCACAAACGTTGTACACATCGCATTCTGTGTTTTTTGCTCCGCCATTCACACATTTACGCATGTTTTTTATGTATTTTCCTGCTCTCATCGCGCTTGTTTTTATCTTCAGCCTCAGTTTTTGCCTTCTGTTTTTTAAAATTTTACCTTTTTTGCCCCAGTTAGTTGCAAGTAGAACAGCAGGATGTACTGAAGACCCGCCTGGGTGTACTTTTTTAAGTACAGGCCTAACTGCTGTTCTGAATCGGTGCTTGTCTACATTCATGGCCGAAACAAGACAGCCATTTACCGTATTGTCGGAAATAGAACCCCCCATTAATTGACCCCCCCCATTAATTGAACCCCCCCTAAATGGCTCGAAATCAAAAATAGAACCCCCCCATTAATTGACCCCCCCATTAATAGAACCCCACCCCCAACCTTCATTGTACCACAGATTAGTGGTATGGTAGGGCTGTGTTGTTGTGTCAGACGTTGTTTAAGCTTGCGTACACAACAGAATACAGCTTTTTAAGCATAATTGCCGCTGTCGAAGTTAGAAAATACCAAAAACAAGCCATTTTTATGGACATTATTAACAATGATTTTTTTCGTCGGGGGGCCAAATGAAAAATATAACCCCCCCAATAATTGACCCCCCCCATAAATTGAACCCCCCAAAATGACCCCAGTGAAAAAATAGACCCCCCGGGTTCTATTTCCGACAATACGGTATCTAGCTATTATTAATTTCTTCTTTCGTTAATTTAATTTCTAATTTTCCTAGTCTAGAAAATGGTTGTAAAAGCCGATTCTCTAGGAACTCGTTTTTTCTCTGCTTTTTATGGGGCTAGGTTGTTAGTTTATTTAGTATTTTACAAAAAAAGTTTGCGCAATTTTTTAAATTTGCTCTTGCTCGCTTTTTTGCCTTCATTTATTTCTCTGTTTTTTCCTTTTCATTGCTGCCTTCATCAAGCTCTCACTTTTTATGGTGTCTTCTACTAATAGATAATATTAATCTGTCACAACTTTCCATTTTTATAATTAGGCTTTAGGCACCAGCCTGAATCAGATAAAACACACAGGCACGGCGAAAAACGGCTGTATCTTTCGTGGACGCGTGCTCGGTCGGGTCCGGGTGGATTTCCGTATAATTAGTCGCTCGTGGAAATAGAACCCCGACCCCCCCCCATGTGGACACTTCTTGACGCACGTAGGTATCCCCCCTCGCCTGGTACAGTAGGTATCCCCCCCGATGTTTGGCATGGTACAGTAGGTATCCCCCCCGATTTTCACCCCGGTACATACAGTAGGTATCCCCCCGATTTTGCCTCAAAAGTGCCAATTTTTGACCAAAATGGCCAAAATTAGTGTAAAATCAGTGATTTCTGCCTCAAATTACCCAAAATTCGCGCGCTACGCGCGCAAATACTACGTTTTCACACGATTCCATACATAATAAACACATTAAAAATTTTCACCCCAAACCCTAACCACCCCCAACCCCCCCCAAACCCCACCTAGGTACATAACCCCCCCAGGCCATCGGCTCTGGTCAGCGTAGTTCCTGGGGGGGAGGGGGTCCCCCCCCTAAGGTACACTAACCGCCGCGACCAAGGTACACTAACCGCCGCGCCAGGTACACTAACCGCCTCAATTTTTGCCCAAAATATGCATTTTTAGGCCTAAAATGGACATTTTTAGGCCTAAAATGGGTGATTTTTAGGTCGATGTTGTCAAAAGTCGCCAGAATACCCTTTTTATGGAGAATTTTTTCCAAAAAGGGCCAAAGATCGGTCAAATTTTCTAGCTCAAAAAGTGACTTTTTCGTGAATTTGGGTCTTCCCCCCCCCTTCCCCCCCAGGGAGGTACACTAACCGCCGCACGGAAAAAAGGGGTAGGTACACTAACCGCCGCGCCGGACCAGGAACTACACTGGCTCTGGTACAGTAGGTATACCCCCCTCTCCGAGCGCGGTACAGTAGGTATCCCCACTCCAGAGTACCTCCAACACTGACGCCCGGGCAGTGGTGTAGCTACCCAGGCGGGGCGGCAACCTACTGTACCACCCAAGATGCGGGGCGGCAACCTACCTACTGTACCAGCCGAGCTAGGGGGGTCGTACCACTTGGGGGGGGTCATCTGGAAATAGGCATGGGGGCAATACCCAATACCCAATATCACCCAATACCCAATACCTGGTATTGGGTACCCAATACCCAATACCAGGTATTGGGTTGGGTGCCGGTATTGGGTATTGGGTGTGGGCCTGGTATTGGGTATTGGGTATTGGATTGGGTTTACCAGGTATTGGGTGCCACCCAATACCCCTGTTTTGTCCTATTTTTCTCCTCCGGGGCCCTGAAATGGTGAAAAATTTTCAATTTTTTAGCCTTTAAAATCGCTTTTTTTAGCTGCAATGTTAAGAAGAATGAGAAATTCAGTCATATTTTACTTAGTATTCGATCAAAAACCCAAAACAGGCCCATTTTTTAAAAAAAGTTTGGAATTTTTGGGTATTGGGTCGGTATTGGGTATTGGGTCTCAACCTGAGTATTGGGTATTGGGTTGGGTCCCATTTGAGGTATTGGGTATAGGGTATTGGGGGTGGGCCCTGGTATTGGGTATTGGGTATTGGCTTGGGTCAAAAAATCGGTATTGCCCCCATGCCTATCTGGAAACCGAAATTTTTTATGTCTAAATACTGAAGAAAATGTGGCCTAAAACACTAATTTCGCGCGCAGCGCGCGATTTTTCGCCTATTTGCAGACAAATATGCTAATTTTATGCAATTTTAAGCCAAAAATGAATGTTTTGGGTGAAAAGTTAGGTGGGGCGGCAACCTACCTACCAGTATTGGAGGTACTCTGGAGGGGGGATACCTACTGTACCGCCCTCGGAGAGGGGGGGATACCTACTGTACCAGAGCCGATGGCCTGGGGGGTTATGTACCTAGGGGGGTTTGGGGGGGGGGGGGTGGGGGATGGTTAGGTTTTGGGGTGAAAATTTTTAATGTGTTTATTATGTGTGGAATCGTGTGAAAACATAGTATTTGCGCGCGTAGCGCGCGAATTTGGGGTAATTTGAGGTAAAAACCACTGATTTTACACTAATTTTGGCCATTTTGGTCAAAAATTGGCACTTTTGAGGCAAAATCGGGGGGAAACCTATTGTACCGGGGTGAAAATCGGGGGGGATACCTACTGTACCATGCCAAACATCGGGGGGGATACCTACTATACCAGGCGAGGGGGATCCCGACGGTACTGGGGGGGCGACCCCCCAACCCCCCCCCCCCACCTCCAACACTGCTACCTACTGTACCAGGGGAGGGGCGGCAACCTACCTACTGTACCCGGCGAGGGGCGGCAACCTACCTACTGTACCTAGGGGGGACCCCCCACCCCCCCCCCCCCCCAGCTACACCATTGCGCCCGGGCGTAACATACATTTCTTGACTACGCGGACAAGAAAGACACACAGTCAAAAAGTGTTGGGATGGGTCCCAATTTGCAGATTATCGTAAAAACCTAAATACAGCCCCCCCCCCGGAATAGAGCCCCCGTAATACAGCCCCCCAAAAAGGGGTCAGTGAATTAATAGAGCCCCCCCGGAATAGAGCCCCCCTTAACATCCCCTATACAGTAGTGTATTAAGGCTTGATAGTGGTGTACAGGTACATTTATGCACGTTTGTTGTTCGTTCAGAGCACATAATACGCCTCTTATTGACAAATAGACACGAATAAATGCGATTACAAGCGAAAAAACATCCTTTCAAACCCTTTTTTAGAGGTTTTTGGGGGTATTTTTGGGAACAATTTTTCAGGCCCGGGTCAGTGAATTAATAGAGGCCCCCCGGAATAGAGCCCCCCGGAATAGAGCCCCCCGTAATAGAGCCCCCCAAAATGGGGTCAATGAGTTAATAGAGCCCCCTTCTATTTAGGTTTTTACGGTAAGTGCTCAGGGCGATATAATGTGCCGTGAAAACCTAAATACAGCCCCCGGAATAGAGCCCCCCCCCCCGTAATACAGCCCCCCAAAAAGGGGTCAGTGAATTAATAGAGCCCCCCCCCGGAATAGAGCCCCCCTAAGCAGTGTAGTTCCCCTGATCCGGCGCGGCGGTTAATGTACCTACCCCTTTTTTCCGTGCGGCGGTTAGTGTACCTCCCTGGGGGGAAGGGGGGGGGAAGACCCAAATTCAGGAAAAAGTCACTTTTTGAGGTAGAAAATTTGACCGATTTTTGGCCCTTTTTGGAAAAAATTCTCTATAAAAAGGATATTTTGGCGACTTTTGACAACATTGACCTAAAAATCACCCATTTTAGGCCTAAAATTGCCTACCGTATTGTCGGAAATAGAACCCGGGGGTCTATTTTTTCACTGGGGTCATTTTGGGGGGGTTCAATTTATGGGGGGGTCAATTATTGGGGGGGTTATATTTTTCATTTGGCCCCCCGACGAAAAAAATCATTGTTAATAATACCCCTAAAAATGGCTTGTTTTTGGTATTTTCAAACTTTAACAGCGGCAATTATGCTTAAAAAGCTGTGTTCTGTTGCGTACGCAAGCTTAAACAACGTTTGAGACAACAACACAGCCCTACCATACCACTAATCTGTGGTGCGGTGAAGGTTGGGGTGGGGTTCTATTAATGGGGGGTCAATTAATGGGGGGTTCTATTTTTGATTTCGAGCCATTTGGGGGGTTCAATTAATGGGGGGTTCTATTTCCGACAATACGGTATTTTAGGCAAAAATTGAGGCGGTTAGTGTACCTGGCGCGGCGGTTAGTGTACTAGTGTACCTTGGTCGCGGCGGCTAGTGTACCTTAGGGGGACCCCCTCCCCCTCCAGGAACTACACTGCCCCCAAGTAACATCCCCTATACAGTAGTGTATCAACGCTTGATAGTGGTGCACATTTCACAAGTACATTTACACACGTTTGTTGTTAGTTCTGAGCACATAATACGCCTCTTATTGACGAATAGACACGAACAAAAGCGATTACAAGCGAAAAAACATCCTTTCAAACCCCTTTTTAGGGGTTTTTGGGGGTATTTCTGGGAACAATTTTTTCAGGTTCGGGTCAGTGAATTAATAGAGGCCCCCCGGAATAGAGCCCCCCCCGTAATAGAGCCCCCCAAAATGGGGTCAGTGAGTTAATAGAGCCCCCCTTCTATTTACGTAGGTTTTTACGGTAGGAACATCAAAATTTTGAGTGACAGTATGTGACAAAAGTGATTAATTTGAAACCAAATCGTTCTGAAACCTAAGCCTAACCCTGAAAGAAAGCCTGAGCATGTGTATTTTTATTGATGTTTCCATCGTATGAACAGGCCTTCCTGGCTGGCAGCCTAAGCCTAAGCCTAACCACCAACCACATGAATGCCTACTTCTGACAAAAAAATTTGGTCAATTTTTACACTTTTTTATTTGTCGGGATTTTTGCTTTTCGGGATTTTTTTTCCGGGTTTTTCGTTTCGGGATTTTTTTTCGGGATTTTTTTTTGCGATTTTTGACAGCCACCCATTTTTTGTGTCTTTGGTCGACTTACCCAGCATGACTTTTCGTCACGAAGCAATTTTAGACCACATTTTGCCCAAATGTACCTCATTTTAACAGGCGACCAACTTTTGGCCTGGAAAAATATCGAAAAAAACGTAAATTTTCACTAAATATGTTTTTCCAGAAAAATTACAACTATAGCCCCCAGTAATTAATATTTTTTGAAAAAAACCGGTTTTTCTTGTTGTGCCCACCGTAAAAACGTATTTTCCTGGTAAAAAACGAAAAAAAACGTTTTTTCCGGAGCCAGATAAATTTCCAAAAGAAGCTACCGTAAAAATTCCCAGTAATTTATTTTTTGCAGGAAAATGATTTTTTGATCAAAATCCAAAATGGCGAAAAATTTTCTTGAGGGCAGAGTAGTGCTTAGGGTGGTGGGGGGTCCCCCAAATTCATCTATCTATCGTCAACACTTTTTGATTTCATCTATCTATCGTCAACACTTATGGGCAAATCTATCTATCGTCAACAAATTCTAGGAACAACCTATCTATCGTCAACAACAATCAGTACTGTGGCTGGGAGGGAGGGGTCCCCCCAATGGTACCCTACCCGCCCCGGCCTGGTACACTAGACCCCCTACCCGCCCCGCTCCGGTACCCTACCCCCCTACCCGCCCCGCTCTGGTACCCTACCCGCCCCGATTTTTGCCCTCAAAATGCATATTTTTCGCCCAAAAATGCCCAAATTTCGACCGCAAACCCATAAAAGTGCAAAAAATCGCGCGCTACGCGCGATATACCGTAAAAACCTAAATAGAAGGGGGCTCTATTAACTCACTGACCCCATTTTGGGGGGCTCTATTCCGGGGGGGCCTCTATTAATTCGCTGACCCGAACCTGAAAAAATTGTTCCCAGAAATACTCCCAAAAACCCCTAAAAAGGGGTTTGAATGGATGTTTTTTCACTTGTACTCGCATTTATTCGTGTCTCTTCGTCAATAAGAGGCGCATTATGTGCTCTGAACGAACAACAAACGTGCATAAATGTACCTGTGCACCACTATCAAGCGTTAATACACTACTGTACAGGGGATGTTACTTAGGAGGGGGCTCTATTAATTCACTGACCCCTTTTTGGGGGCTGTATCACGGGGGGGCTCTATTCCGGGGGGGGGGCTGTATTTAGGTTTTTGCGGTATGCACTTTCTAGCATATAAAAATAGGCACCCAAAAAAACTTGTATTGTACCCTACCCGCCCCGAAAAATCTTCCCCCCCCCAAGATTCCAGGTACACTACCCCCATACCCGCCCCGGATTTTTCCACCTATGTACCCTACCCGCCCCGCAAAAGTACATTTGGGCAAAATGTGGTCTAAAATTGCTTCGTGACGAAAAGTCGTGCTGGGTAAGTCGACCAAAGACACAAAAAATGGGTGGCCGTCAAAAATCCCGAAAAAAATCCCGAAACGAATAATCCCGAAAAAAATCCTGAAAAGCAAAAATCCCGAAAAATAAAAAAGTTTAAAAATTGACCACATTTTTTTGTCAGAAGTAGGCATTCATGTAGTTGGTGGTTAGGCTTGCATTCAGGATTAGGCTTAGGCTTAGGCTGCCAGCCAGGAAGACCTGTTCATACGATGGAAACATCAATAAAAATACACATGCTCAGGCTTTCTTTCAGGGTTAGGCTTAGGCTTAGGCTGCCAGCCAGGAAGACCTGTCCACGTAAAGGGACTATCCACAAAAATACAACGCCCAGGCCTTCATTCAGGGTTAGGCCTAGGCTTAGGCTGCCAGCCAGGAAGACATGACCGAACGAGAATTTCAATATCTTGAGCCCCAACTGATCCAGTGCCCAAATTATGGACTCCAACTACATGAATACCCCTTTCTGCACATTAAACTTTGTGTTTTTCCTCTATTTCATTTTCGGGATTTTTGCTTTTCGGGATTTTTTTTTCGGGGTTTTTATTTTTCGGGATTTTTTTTCGGTATTTTTGACCCCACCCAAAAAATGGTGTTTTTGGAGGATTTGGAAATTTTTCCGAAAGTTTTGTTTGTTATTTTGGCCTTTGAAAAAAACGGTTTTTTTCGTTTTTTTTTCAGAAAAAAACGCTTTTTTTCACTTGCAACTATACTGGGGCCGCTTTCGTTTAACGTGGACCGTGTCTTCGCTAAGATTGCAGTGTCCGACATTTGAATAAAACGGCACGTCACGGTTTCAGAGAATCAGCATCCGGGTTCAAACCCCATCCTATCCATCTATTACCTCCACGATGTTTGGTTGCAAACATTAAATCACAATGGCAGATTTCGATGATGAAGAATATTGCGTCAGTGCGCCACATCGTGATGACAAGCAGAAACGAATGAAAAAATGGCGTTTGATTGTCAGAAATTT
>JASAMV010000316.1:0-15258 GCA_030248065.1 Rhynchonema sp. JSB1_4
GGGGACAGTCGTTAGCCACATTCAGGTTGCACGTCCGTGGATTTTGAGTGCCTGAATAATCAGGATGAGTGTAGAGTATTTGCCTTCGTATTAGTTACATGGGCAGGTACATTATGATACACCTACACGTACAGTTAAGAACGGAAGGTATCGGCATGTTTTGAAACGTATCGGCATTGAATTGTTCGCGATTAAACATCACTTCTCAAAAACGGCTCCGTACATTTTCGTCGTTTAATCTAACGGAGAAAGGTCTTGAAAATGGTAGTGTTCATGTTGCATAAAACCACAGAGCACGATTTTTACGGAAAAATTCGTTCGACGTTGTACTCAACCGACACCACAAAAAATCCCGGTCGGAAGCGAAATAACATGATTTCTGCTCTTAACGCTGTGGTTTCGGTGGTATTTTAACGGGCATACCCCTGAATGTGATCACCACATCCAAAACCGGCTTCAGAGAGATTATTTGCAGGAATTTTTTTGTGTTTATCCTTTGAAATACCTGACAGATTTTTGGCCATGCACCAAACTAGCTTGCTCAATTTTTTTGTTTTTGTCTCTGACAATTCCCCAGAGCTGTTGAGTTGAGAGCTTTCCCCACTGCAAAGTAGCATTCATATTACGGGATTGTCGAAACATTTCCCGGGGTTCTCACATTGTTCGGCGTCTTCCGTGTTCGGAAATGATCACCTGATTAATTGCAGCAGGCGAACCTAACGTCTAATTAGCACACACTAGCAGTAGTAACCTGGGTAGACTTCGGCCAGTGAGCCGCCGGGACAGATACCGTTGAGCACACTTTTCGTCACGCACGCTTCGATACATTCACCTGGCGTTAGCCATCGATTCCCGTTACCTAAAGTTCTGCGATATTATAAAACTTTATATTTTTGACAAAGAACGAATTTTATCCTAGTATGTAGGTGTACCTCCACATCCTTTATAGTTGAACTGGTTGCACTGATTTCGGCTCGAGTCATAATACCATCTTCCAACTTCAGGCGTACTTGACGTACACTGGTAGCCCTGGTCCTGGTACACATTGCACACAGACTGGTCCGGTGCCACGCGGGCTAAACGGGCTGCACAGTGCAATATCGCTACAAAATTGAATTCTTTTTGATAAAAATGGTAACAATTTAGGTGCTAACACAACATGTATTTCGGGCAACATATCCCGTCGAAACATTCGTACTCCACGGGACATGGCTGCGATGCAGTACAGACTTGGGCGGCTCCATTGCCCCCGATTAATTGAGATCCGATTGGACAGGCTGCAAGTATACATTTCACTCGCATCAGAAGGAGCCCTTTTGCCCAATAAATCAACAAAAAATGAGAGAAATTCACAAACTCGCATAAAGACACTTGGTGGTGCAGTCAGAATGCGTGCGAAAGTGGTTGGCCGTCCAGCTGCAACCCCTGAAGTCCATTCTGACGCATTGCCTGGTGGCCGTATTGTAGTAGTACCTTTCGGTCAGAAGACTTGTCGTGGTCACGAAACAGTTGTATCCAATACCTGGCAGGGCCATGCACGCCGATCCTGTGTGATGGGATGCTGGCGGGTTACTGATGGAACTTTGATGGAAACCAAGGAAATTGGAGCAATACTGCTCTGATTTCCAAGCAAGTTTAACTGGTTTGCCGTATATATACATATGTACGTGGCGCTGTGTTGAAGACCAACAAAAACGAGAAACTTACGAGCGGTTGAGCAGCAGATCTTCCTTCCCGATGGGCCGAACTGTACATTTTGGCACGTGTGTGTTGAGGGACATTGATTGTTGACTGAACATTGTTTCACTGAATTGCCCTCACGGATGGGAGCCCCGAATTGGCACATACCTAAAATGACGTAACGCCGATGTGTTCCTCCGAGCTAAATTTCGCGATTGGCTTGGCGCACTTGTCAATCTTGAATGATAATGAGAGTCTGCGCACACTTTCGAGCCACAGCGATTTGCTGATGTTCCAACACAAAGCTGTCTGTCGTTCTTATGCATCAAATCAAATCATGTGAGGAAACCAAACTTACGAAACACGCAGAAGTTTGCGCACGCCGTTTCACTGTCAAATTTGTTCTCATTGCCGCTGCACCCGTTGTAATCGAATGCTTGACATGACCCTGTCTTGATGTCGTAGTAGAACTTGCGCACAGGAAATGTCGAATTGGTGCACTTGCTGCCGATGTCCTTGTTCAGGCGACACACGAAAACTGAACAAGTATAGTAAGTTTCCAAATTCGCTGCCGCACAGTAAGGTACGCCCCATAGTTAATGTCAGGTTCTAAACCCGAAAATCAACTTGTGAAACATTCAGGCAGCCAACACACACACAGCTTGCCAGCCAGCCAGGCAGCTGCGCGCAATGTTTCAGAACAGCGCATGGTTAGCGTTCGGGTTTATAACTTTACATTAACTATGGGGCGTATTTTACTGTGCGGCAGCGAATTTGGAAATTTACTATATGAGCGCGGACTTGATTGAATTGAAAGTCCACAAATGTGGTCACCACTTGTAGATCTTTTTCATGAGAGAATGAGAGCAAAGGCTCAGAGTTGTGAAGTCGATCAACAAATTTCAGGAAGTCATTTGACCGCGCCAAAGACTATGCCGGGTTGGGTATTTCAGAATGACTGCGTAAATTGCAAGTACATCTGCCAAACAATGTTTGTGTTCTTACTTTCATTTGGACAACAAAACCTCTGCCCGTCCGGTCCAGTGGTGCAATCATAGCCTGGCCTGCAGTCCACGTTTGAATAACACGCAGCCACCGGCTCACCAAGGAAACAGTAGTTCGGCTTGTAGAGGACTGAAAATACTCTGTTCTTGGTATTGAGTTTTTATGAAATGAACAAAATCTTTCAAGAAACTCATGAAATTAGATAACCGCTCACTTTGTTGCCATGCTAATTTGATCGAAATCTGAGCAACAACGAAAAACAGACATCGAATGACTGTCATTTTTCAGTTACTTTGTTTTTTCGTAAAAAATTGCGTAAAATATGCAGAAAATCCAATGGTCAAAGTGAGTTTACACAAAGCAAAACCAGTTTCAACCTTGTTTTTATTTCGGATTAATAGGTTTGACTCTTCTTTTTAGCGCTTGCTTACGTAACACTGAAGTTATTGACGTTTTATGGTTTAAGCGTTGATATATTAGCCACCGTTAGCCAAATTCGTGGACAAAATAAATTCACCCATTTATTTTTCTGAAAGTGTCTTTTACACAACGTTCCAGTCACTAAAACAATAATACATAGTATTTTCCATTCAATAGCAAGAAGATCGCACACGATACACAAGTACAACAGTAGACAATATAATATTTTATAATAATGGTAAAATAACCCACAAAAATGAACCACTTATCTGTTCGTGTGTGAACGAACACACAGGAAACATTGGACACAAAACAGGGGACAGGCGCAGCAGTATAGGCAGAGAACACGCAACACGAAAATCAACTCAGCGGAAACACGTTGGTAACGGTATGCAAAATCACCTGTATGCATTTCATATGTAAATTGGTAATCATTTAGGTCGGAGTCCGCTACACATAATCAACAATGATGATGATATAAATAGATCACAAAACACTCAATTCAAGGGTATCAGTCACAATATGGTTCTTCAATTGCACTCAAAACCTCGCTGGTTATATCACACATCGGTGATGTTTCGAAGAGCGGAGTTACTTTCTAACGGAATTTGTCGCCTTCATAAAAAATGCTCCTGATCTCAAATCCTAACATAACAAACAACAGTAACAACTAACAAGTATGACGGTTTTTTGAGAAATGAGCAAAGGACACTGCTGCAAATAGACAAAAGTGTGATTATTCCAAATTCTGGATCTCCGGTCAGAACATATGGACAGAAAATTGCAAAAGAACGAGTGTGAGATATTGACAGATCAAATGGATTCCAATTAGGCGTATTTTTCGCAGATTACAAACATAATTGTATATTTCTCACAGTGTGTTGTTTATTTGAAGCAATAAAGCAATATTTTATGACAGAAACTAAAGAGAATTTCCACTTAAATAATTTCGTGTTGTTCCAACTACAACAGTGCCTTACGTGTTCGTCAACTTTTCATAGGAAACGAATAGAGTGTGGCAACAAAAGCCTTGCAAAAATTGTACATAGTACGTCGGTTGCTACCGGCCACACCAACCACAACGCACAACCCTTACGAGACTACGAACTACTACAATATAACAAGGGTGATGGATAACCGCTCAAATGATAACAATAACGAAGAAATGGAAAGAGGCAATAACCAATCAATAATATTAGAAGAACATTCCGGCCATGCCGCCCATTTCTTGCTGTTCTTTGACGAAAATCTCGAAATACTGGTAGATAATCGTGACGGCTAACAGAATACCGGTGCCAGAGCCGATGGCGCCTGAGAACAAATATTATTATTTCACATTTTTATTAAAAAAATCTGAAATACATGAAACCATACCAATAAAGTCAGCAAACACTGACAGAGCACCGATACAGAGTCCACCGAACGCGGCAGCAGTCGGGATGTAACGATTGAGTTCTTTGACCATTGATGTTTCGCGATGACCGCGCATAACCATCTGTTGCTCTTTCAGTTGTTTTGCAACCTGAATTCAATTATTTCTCGTATCGCTGCTGAATAACATGAATTGCAAAAATGAAAAAGTATCAAACTCACGTCCTTGGCACTTGAACCAGACACATCGATCCAGGTTTTGCTGAAGAACGCACAGCTGCCCAGCATGAACACAATGTACAGCACACAGTGGATCGGGTCCTGCAATGAATAAATAGCATATTTTACACACATAAAATAGTTTTCAATTTGAATCTTGTATAAATAACAACTGACCTCCAGCACTTGACCAAACGACTCCGGCGGACTGAGATAGTAACATAGACCAGCCGTTGGGTAGGATCGATACCCACCTGCATCCGACCAGGTGCCCAGCAAATTCACCAGGAAATTGCCAGCGAATTTGGCTGCCAGCATCTGAAAGGCAGGGAAATTAATGCGTTTTAATGATATCTCGACAAAAATTGCTCGAGATCTTTAAATAAAACCACTTGTGCAGGCATAAACGCGGAGAAAATGTTCAGCGAGAAACAAGAGGCTCTTTTTAAAACAAATAATACCCCCACGGTTGTGTCTGCATGTCCAGTGAAATCTTTAATGTATAATAGTACAAGCGGTTAAAACTGAGTTTGCTCGCATCCCGCTATAAAAATGTGACATAGATTGTTTGACAACAACCTATACTAGAACGGTCCAAAACAAATCTTGTGATGGCACAGTTTGGCTGGCAACCATACCTGCGAAATGACGTACAAATTGGACACGAGCGCAGATTGCAGAATAATCGGAATGTTGCTCGTGTAGAACAACTTGATCGGGTAGCTGCTGTACTGACCGCGGTAGCGAGCTGATTTGATGGGCAGATCGACTCGGAAGCCCTGTAAAAAAGTTTGCTGCCGTTTTATTTTCTAGTTTTGATCACAAAGTTGGAAAAACATAGCTAAAATAACGATGGCCGCTCAACTACAAAATACACTTCAAGACGCACCTGGAAATATATGACCACAGCGAAAACAAAGATGGTTGCGAACAGGTTCATGAGGTTGGGCAGATTCTGACGGTAGAACGCCTCGCGCAAGCCGCGAATTTTGTCGTTTCGCGTCGCCAACAGATGGAACAGTGCAATCACGGCACCCTCGAACTCGGTACCTGTAAAGGATTATCGGTCAGAAAAACGACCACAACACAAATCATTTTCTGGGCAGGTGTCAAACTTGGTGATCGGAATGATCTCGCTGATGAAGCGAAACATTTGATAGTGACTGTGCGTGAGCGCCACTTTCACGTTCCCGGCCGTTTCATTAGGAAACTGCGCACACGCAACAATTGCAAAGACAATCAACATGACTAACCCCTTCCAGTGTTAACAGTGGCCGGACTGAACGCTTTCCACACAATCGTCTCGCAAATGTTGGTGGCGATAAACAGCGAGATACCACTACCCAGACCGTAGCCTTTCTGCAAATGTGCGAAGGAAACGTTTGTCAGGCGAACAGAGCAACGAAATGTTCGGTACCACGAAAATGAAAATCTCGGTTGATCGCTTTGGCGAAGTGACAAAACAGTTTGCGATCAGGATCACCGCAAGGCTTGTTTCCGTACAGAACTTTTACACGGTCGAACCTCGAACCTAGTGGCGGCAATAACAAGTCGCAAAGTATGTATCCGAACACAAAACACCATCATACGACCAACGCAGCTCTGGACCGAGCCGTGTGGGTGAACATGTGGTGCCGCATCACAAAATAACAATTACTCGCAGATTCAATCTCTTTCTTCACCTGCAACAATTCATCCAACAACAACACAATCAATCCAGCAACGACCA
The DNA here is from genome assembly GCA_030248065.1 of Rhynchonema sp. JSB1_4. Taxonomy (NCBI): domain Eukaryota; kingdom Metazoa; phylum Nematoda; class Chromadorea; order Monhysterida; family Xyalidae; genus Rhynchonema; species Rhynchonema sp. JSB1_4. The sequence goes on from JASAMV010000316.1 coordinate 6,425, forward strand.
ATTGTAGCACGATCAGGAAACAGATGCCGAGCCCGATCTCGGCCGGTTCGCCGTACAGACCCGTCATCACGTACACGATCGCTTGGCCGACCGTGATGATCATGCCGAATACTGCAAGCGAGTGAATGACATGAATTGTCCTTGTTTTCTTTTTAGATACAAATAGCACCCACCTAAAAAATTAAAGACCAATTTGTAACCGGAACCGGCAACCGGTTTGCCAATAAAAACCAGGATGGGAAATTGCACGTGGCAAATTTTGGCGAAAATTGAGTGATCGCAAATCGTGGTTCTTTTTTTCGAATTAAAAGGTATGGTTCAACACATAAGAATAAAACTACGAACCAAAGCAGTAGAAATCGACGAGAAAGTGAAGGTGAAACAAACGAGTAGCATAGCACTATGACTTGAATCATTTTCAAAACCGCGAGTACGCAAGGGGCTGCTTTAACGGTTCCCTTGCGCAGCAACGGTACGAACTGAAAACAAATAAAAAACACCAACATTTCTGAGCTCCATTGAACAACGCGCGTTCTTTTGGCGTGTCACCGACTTCGATGATCTTGGCGCCGGCCAGCAGCTGCATGATCAGACCAGACGTGACAATCGGCGAAATACCAAGTTCCATAAGTGTACCTGGAGGAAAGGAAGAGCATAAAAACAACAGAAAATATTTTCCTTCGATCAACTGACATTCGTGCACAAAACCGCTAGAATTAGACAACACAGAACAGAGCACAAATTGAGTGGGAGAGAACACACCTCTATTTGACGCGAGAATCACACGAAGCCAGTAGAAGGGATCGGCACTGTCGGTGGACATAATGCCGAACAGCGGGATCTGACAACAAACGAGGAACACAAACAACGTGATCGCTGTCCATAGCATCTTCTCGCGAAACTGTAAAAGAAAGAAATCGGTTTGAAAATGGACAAGCGCAAAGTATAAATACGGTGTCAAATTGCAGCTCACCTGAATCTTTCGCTCCGGCTTCATCACTTCCGGCACAATGCCGCAAAACGGCCGAATGAATTCCAGGAATTTTACTGAACAAAGAAAAGGCATTTAATTTCAGGAAGATCTACCAGGGAAAAATCAACAAACAAAATTCACTTACTGCCCATAGTTGAGGACGGAGATCTTTGCTATCAAATCAGAATCGCCGCTTCAGTGCTCAAAAAAATCCAGTGACCGATAAAACACCACAAGCTTTCGGCTTTGATGGCAGCTTCGTGCGACGTGCTTTTTTGTGATTGTGAGTGAACAAAACTTATAAAATTGTCGATACTTCTGTTTGTCTCTGTCTGTGTCGTCGTGGTGTCCGTGTGCCTGCTGGGTATCCGATTGAATCTTAAATTAAAACTACACTTTGACGACAAATATGTTTTCGCAATCGCTCGCCATTCCGGTCTTCTTCAGCAACAAACAGTTTAGTTATTGGGGGGGAGGGGCCCCCTAAGGTACACTAACCGCCAGTGTAGTTCCTGGTCCGGAGGGGGAACAGGCGGTACCCCCTTTTTTCGGAGGGGGAACAGACGTACCCATCTTGGGGCGGGGGGAAGGGGGAGGAGGATATATTTTTGGAAAAAAAACCGTTTTTTTCCGGAAAAAAACCGTTTTTTTTTTCCAAATATTTTTCCAGTACTTAAGGATACCCATGGTCCAAAAACGCCCATTTTGGAGAAAATTTTGAATTGAAATGGCCTGAAACAGGCTAAAAATGCACTTGGAGATTAAAAAGTGCTCATTTTGAACTGTTTAGCACCGATTTACATTGGTTTTGACAACATCCTTTCGCAACCTTTGAAAATATTTCGGAAATTTTTGAAAAAAAACCGTTTTTTTTCCAAAAGTTGCCACTTGGAAAAATTTCCGGAAAAATAAAAACGTATTTTTCCGGGCCTCGGAAAAAAAACGGTTTTTTTTCGTTTTTTTCGAAAAAAAAACGGTTTTTTTTCCGGCCCGCAAGTATAGAGCAGACGTACCCGGAGGGGGAACAGTGGGGCAGGCGTACCATGGAGGGGGAACAGACGTAACCGAGGGGGGACCCCCCACCAGGAACGACACTGCTAACCGCCAGTGTAGTTCCTGGTCCGGAGGGGGAGATAGCGGACCCCACGTTTTTTCGGAGGGGGAGATAGTGTGAACCAGAGGGGGAGATAGTGTGAACCAGAGGGGGAAAACCCAAATTCTGGAAAAAGTCACGTTCTGAGGTAGAAAATTTGACCTACTTTTGCCCCTTTTTGGAAAAAATTCTTCATAAAAAGGGCATTTTGTGGGCTTTTGGCAACATTGACCTAAAAACTACACATTTTCGTCCTAAAAAGCCCATTTTAGGCCCATAAATGCCTATCTTAGGCGAAAATTGGGGGAGAGAGTGTACCCGAAGATGGGAGAAAGGGGATAATGCAGGGTAGTACTTGGGGGAGGGGGTGGGTTGGGGTCCCGGTCACCCGGTCCTCCCAAATTCATCTATCTACCGTCAACACTTTTTGATTTCATCTATCTATCGTCAACTCTTATGGACTAACCTATCTATCGTCAACAAATTCTGGGAACAATCTATCTATCGTCATCGTCAACAACAATCAGTGTTGTTCCTGGTCCGGCGCGGTGGTTAGTGCACCAACCTCTTCTTTCCGAGCGGCAGTTGGCGTACCTCCCTGGGGGAAAGGGGGGGAAGACCCAAATTCAGGAAAAAGTGACATTTTGAGGGGGTCCAATTAATGGGTGGGCGGTGGGGGTCAATTAATGGGGGGTTCTATTTCCGACAATACGGTAGGCAAGGCACACTAACCGCCGCGCCGGACTAGGAACAGCACTGATCTGATCCGGTATCTTGATTTTTTCACCCAGTGGCAGTGTAGTTCCTGGGGGGGGAAGGGGGTCCCCCCTCGGGTACGTCTGTTCCCCCTCCATGGTACGCCTGCCCCACTGTTCCCCCTCCGGGTACGTCTGCTCCCCCAATTTTTACTTAAAATAGGCAAATTTTGGCCTAAAATAGGCATTTTTAGGCATAAAATGAGTGATTTTTAGGTCAACGTCGTCAAAAATCGCCAAAATACCTTTTTTTATTGAGATTTTTTTCCTAAAAGGGGCAAAAATGAGCCAAATTTTCGACCTCAAAAAATGTGACTTTTCTCCAAATTTGGGTCCTCCCCCCCTTCCGGGTCCCTCCCCCCCTTCCCCCCCAGGTGGGTACGTCTGTTCCCCCTCCGAAAAAAGGGGGTACCGCCTGTACCAGAGCCGATGGCCTGGGGGGGGGGTTATGTACCTAGGGGGGGGTTTGGGGGGTTAGGTTTTGGGTTGAAAATTTTTATTGTGTTTATTATGTGTGGAATCGTGTGAAACGTAGTATTTGCGCGCGTAGCGCGCGAATTTGTGGTAATTTGAGGTAAAAACCACTGATTTTACACTAATTTTGGCCATTTTGGTCATAAATTGGCACTTTTGAGGCAAAATCGGGGGGATACCTACAGTACCGGGGTGAAAATCGGGGGGATACCTACTGCACCATGCCAAACATCGGGGGGATACCTACTGTACCAGGCGAGGGGGGATACCTACTGTACTGGGGGCATACCGTAAAAACCTAAATACAAGGGGGGGGGCTCTATTAATTCACTGACCCAGGGTAGTACTTGGGGGGGCGGGGGGGGGCGGGCGGCCCCCCCCCCGGCCCCCCAAATTCATCTATCTATCGTCAACACTTTTTGATTTCATCTATCTATCGTCAACACTTATGGGCAAATCTATCTATCGTCAACAAATTCTGGGAACAATCTATCTATCGTCAACACATTTTGAACCCAAAATGGGTATTTTTGCCTCAAAATGGCTCAAAATCGGTATTTTTTGTCCCAAATAGGCAAAAAATCGCGCGCTACGCGCGGATTTAGTACATCTTAGTACATTTTCATTAATATTTACACATTATTACCTACTTAGTACACTATACTATACCTTGATTTCTGGCGACCCCCCCCCCCCACCATCTATCTATCGTCAACAAGTTTGGGTCGACCCCCCCCAGATTTCAGACTTGGGTCATCTATCTATCGTCAACACATTTCGGGTCCCAATCTATCTATCGTCAACACCCTGACCAAGTACTACACTGCACTGACCCCATTTTCAAAAAATTATTTTCGTTTCTCAGCGAGAGCGTTCCAAATCCGGTGTTAGTTTCGATCGATATTCCGAGGGGGCAGTGTAGTTCATGGTCCGGAGGGGGAGATAGCGGACCCTCCGTTTTTTTCGGAGGGGGAGATAGGGTACCCCCGAGGGGGGGGGAAGGGGGGGGGAAGACCCAAATTCGGGAAAAAGTCACTTTTTGAGGTAGAAAATTTGACCTATTTTTGCCCCTTTTTGGAAAAAATTCTTCATAAAAGGGCATTTTGGCGACTTTTGAGAACATTGACCTAAAAATCACACATTTTTGGTATAAAAATGCCCATTTTAGGCCTAAAAATGCCTATTTTAGGCAAAAATTGGGGGAGATAGTGTACCCGGAGGGGGAGATAGGGGGATATTGTACCACCTGAGGGGGAGATAGCGTACCCGAGGGGGGAGACCCCCCTCCCCCCCAGGAACTACACTGTTTTAGGTAAAAATTGGGGGGAGAAGACGTACCCGGAGGGGGAACAGTGGGGCAGGCGTACCATGGAGGGGGAACAGAGACGTACCCGAGGGGGGGACCCCCTCCCCCCCACAGGAACTACACTGCTCCGGACCAGGAACCAGTGTAGTTCCTGGTCCGGAGGGGGAACAGACGTACCCTCCACTATTTTCGGAGGGGGAACAGACGTACCTACCTGGGGGGGAAGGGGGGGGGCGAGTCCCAATTTGGGGGGGGACGGAAAAAAGTCATTTTTTGAGGTCGAAAAATTGGACTATTTTTGCCTTCTTTTGCGAAAAATCCCCTATAAAAAGGGTATTTTGGCGTTTTTTTGGAGGTTTCACTTAAAGTTTACCTATTTTTGGCCTAAAAATGCCTATTTTAGGCCTAAATTTGCCCATTTTAGGAAAAAATTGGGGGAGCAGACGTACCCGGAGGGGGAACAGTGGGGCAGGCGTACCTCGGAGGGGGAACAGACGTACCCGAGGGGGGGGGGTCCCCCCCTCCCCCCCAGGAACTACACTGCCAGGAACTACAGTGCCCAGGGGTATCCGGTATCCTGACTTTTTGTTCTGGGGTATCCTGCCCTAAAATTTTTCCGAAAACCGTAAAAATCGCTTATTTTTACCTCCGAAATGCTCAAAATCGCTTGCTGTTGCTGGCGCAAGCATAACCCCCAAAATAACCATTTTTGCGCTTTCAACACCGATTTTGCTCGATTTTCCTCCAAAAAATTGATTTTTTTTGGACAACCACCCCTGCCCTGGGCAGTGTTGGAGGTGGGGGGGGGGTTTGGGGGGGGTATCCCCCCCAGTACAGTAGGTATCCCCTCCTCGCCTGGTACAGTAGGTATCCCCCCGATGTTTGGCATGGTACAGTGGGTATCCCCCCGATTTTCACCCCGGTACAGCAGGTATCCCCCCCGATTTTGCCCCAAAAGTGCCATTTTTTGACCAAAATGACTAAAATTAGTGTTAAATCAGTGGTTTTTACCTCAAATTACCCCAAATTCGCGCGCTACGCGCCCAAATACTACGTTTTCACACGATTCCACACATAATAAACACATTAAAAATTTTTACCCCAAAACCTAACCCCCCAACCCCCCCACCCCCCTACCGTAAAAACCTAAATAGAAGGGGGGCTCTATTAACTCACTGACCCCATTTTGGGGGGCTATATTACGGGGGGGAGCTCTATTCCGGGGGGGCCTCTATTAATTCACTGACCCGAACCTGAAAAATTGTTCCCAGAAATACCCCCCAAAAACCCCTAAAAAGGGGTTTGAAAGCATGTTTTTTCGCTTGTAATCGCATTTATTCCTGTCTACCGTAAAAACCTAAATAGAAGGGGGGGCTCTATTAACTCACTGACCCCATTTTTGGGGGGCTCTATTACGGGGGGGGCTCTATTCCGGGGCAATGGTGTAGCCGGGGGGGGGGGGGGGGGGGGGGGGGGGGGTCCCCCCCTAGGTACAGTAGGTAGGTTGCCGCCCCTCGCCTGGTACAGTAGGTAGGTTGCCGCCCCTCCCCTGGTACAGTAGGTAGGTTGCCGCCCCACCTAACTTTTCACCCAAAACATTCATTTTTGGCTTAAAATTGCATAAAATTAGCATATTTGTCTGCAAATAGGCGAAATTAGTGTTTTAGGCCACATTTTCTTTAGTATTTAGACATAAAAAATTTCGGTTTCCAGATGACCCCCCCAAGTGGTACGACCCCCCCCCCCTAGCTCGGCCGGTACAGTAGGTAGGTTGCCGCCCCGCATTTTGGGTGGTACAGTAGGTTGCCGCCCCGCCTGGGTAGCTACACCACTGTTCCGGGGGGGCCTCTATTAATTCACTGACCCGAACCTGAAAAAATTGTTCCCAAAAATACCCCCAAAAACCCCTAAAAACGGGTTTGAAAGGATGTTTTTTCGCTTGTAATCGCATTTATTCGTGTCTATTGGTCAATAAGAGGCGTATTATATGCTCTGAATGAACAACGAACGTGCATAAATGTACCTGTGCACCACTATCAAGCCTTAATACACTACTATAGGGGATGTTACTTAGGGGGGGCTCTATTCCGGGGGGGGCTCTATTAATTCACTGACCCCTTTTTTGGGGGGGCTGTATTACGGGGGGGCTCTATTATGGGGGGGCTGTATTTAGGTTTTTACGGTATTCGTCAATTAGAGGCATATTAGGTGCTCTGAACGAACAATAATCGTGCATAAATGTACCTGTGCACCACTATCAGGTATACTTTGACAATAGTTTTGGGAGAAACTTTTCAAACGCGTTGCCTGATCCGTAAAGCACACTCAACTGGCGCAGCCAGCTGAGTTTCGTAGCATTTCGCAAATCACTACGTTAGACTTGTGTGTTGAGCGGCTGGCAGTCACGTGACCGCTGCAACTAATACACGCATAACGAGCTTTACGGATCAGGCAATGCGTTTGAAAAGTTTCTCCCAAAAGTATTGTCGGAGTATAGGTCTTAATACACTACTGTATAGGGGATGTTACTTAGGGGGGCTCTATTCCGGGGGGGGGGGGCTCTATTAATTCACTGACCCCTTTTTGGGGGGCTGTATTACGGGGGGGGCTCTATTCCGGGGGGGGCTGTATTTAGGTTTTTACGGTAGGTAGTATGGGTGGGCACAATACCCAATACCCAATACCAATACCACCCAATACCAATACCAATACCAGTGTTTGGTATTGGTATTGGGTCTAATTCTGGTATTGGGTATTGGGTATTGGTATTGAAGCTGGCCTGGTATTGGTATTGGGTATTGGTATTGGGTTTGCCCAGGTATTGGGTCAAAACCAATACCCAATACTAATCCAGAAAAACCCAATACCAAACCAATACCAAACCCAATACCTGACTCAAAACCCAATACCAAACCAATACCAAACCCAATACCAACCCAATACCAGACCAAAAACCCAATACCAAACCAATACTAAGACCAATACCCAATACCCAATACCAATACCAACCCAATACCCAATACTCAATACCAATACCAACCCAATACCAAACCCAATACCCGGCACTTCAGTAGTATTGATCTGGTATTGGGTATTGGTATTGGTATTGGGTCTCGCCCGGTATTGGTATTGGGTATTGGTATTGGGTCACCAATTTGGTATTGGGTATTGGGTATTGGTACAGGGCCGGTATTGGTATTGGGTATTGGTATTGGGTGTCAAAAGTGGTATTGTGCCCAGGCCTAGTAGGTAGGTACATAACCCCCCCCAGGCCATCGGCTCTGGTACAGTAGGTATCCCCCCTCGCCGAGCGCGGTACAGTACAGTAGGTATCCCCCCCTCCAGAGTACCTCCAACACTGGCCCTGGGTATCCGAGATTTTTTTATTTTAGGGAGCAATCCCCCCTGATATCCGAGATTTCTCATTTTGGGTATCCCATCCGGTATCCGAAAATTTTGGATTTTGGGTATCCGCCAGTATCCTGACTTTTTGATTTCCCAACGACACCACTGCCGCCCATGCCTAGACTCAAATGGACGCGGTTTACAGAAACCGAATCACAAAAACATAAACATGTTCCCCAAGAAAATTTTGCAAATTTTGGCTTTTTTAGACGATTTTTCCCTTTGACTCCAAAATCGGGCCGGGCGGACCTTTGGCTCGGGCCGGGCCGGGCCGCGATATTGGACTTTTAAATCGAACCGGGCCGGCCGGAGTTTTGGTCAATCCTGATCTCTGGTCTCTGGCCCCTCCGACGCGCATACCCTAAGCCGCCCCTCGCCACGTTATAAACGCAGACTGCAAATACCGTAGTCCAGAATTTACACGTCTCTTACCCAGAGATGTAAAAAAAGTTTTCTCCAATTTTTTCTTTTTTTAAAAAAGTTTTTGTAAAAAAACTTTCCAACATCAAGTCATAGAACTCCCTAAATATGCACCAAAACGTACGTTTTTGGCATTAGGTCTGCACAAGTGAGGAATCATTATGCATCTAAACAAAACACCAAAATTACCGCAATCAGTGAGAAACCAACGTATTTGCAGATGTGCGCCACGCGTGGCGAATTTTTTTGTGTTTTGGGGGTAAATCTTTGGCCAAACTTTGGGTGTTTTAGAAGTCGAAAAGTCGAAAATATCCTAAACTTAATTTATTAAATTAAAAAAAGTAGGCAACTTTAAAAAAATCTTTTTGAAAAAAAACAAGAAAATTTTTTTAACACCTCTGTTCTTAC